>JXCR01134514.1:187963-212092 GCA_002079205.1 Phalaenopsis hybrid cultivar
ATATATATATATATAAATGAAGCTAGCGGCTGAAGTAAGAGGTGCTCTGCTAGGGTTTCTGGCAGGATGATGTGATGTTGGAGTGATTTCAGTGGAAGGTATGGCTACTTTCTTCTCAAGGGAGTTGGTTTCTTTCTCTTATTACCTAGGGAGTTCGCCTTTACCTCTCCTTTTTCTAAGAATTTGGTAGGTCTTACTGTTCCATTGGAGTATTTTAGGTTTTGGCCTTCTTCCCCTATTCTATTTGTTTCTTCTGGTTTTACCCAGCTTTCTCTAGCTCTAGTGGTGGAATCCCTCCCCCTTCTGGTGTAAGGTTCTGCTAGTTTGGAATTTGCAGTGTGGTTTGACCTGCACAGACCACATAAAGTCCTTTTGACTTTTTCTTTTTGGTTTATTGGTACTGTGGTTTTAAGATTGTGATTTCTAGGGAGTATGGATGCTCCTATTGATATTGAAACTGATGTTCAATGGACAAAGGCTACTTATGCAGGGGTGGTTGGCAAATCAACTGCTTCCCTCAATGATCCTGAACATTTAGTCTTCCCACAGAAGTTCCATGACACAGCAGCTGAAAAGGGTAACAACCCTTGCATTCATCCTTTAGGTACTAAGGAAGGAGAACCAGTAGTTTATTTCTCACCTCAAGAAATTAATAACCTAAATGATCAAGTAAAATTTACCTTGGTGGGAAAATTTCTCTTTGGCCACCCCAAAATGGAATCAGTTAGGAATTATTTTGCTTCCTTAAACATCAATAGAGATTGGCATATTGGAATTCTAGATGGAAGACATCTACTTATACAACTCTCGGGGGAGGAAGACTATGCAAGATTATTTGCAAAACAAGTTATTCAAATTGGAGGCACCACCATGAAAATCCTGAAATGGGGCCCTAATTTTGACCCTAGTAAGGAACCGCTATAGTTCCTCTATGGTTTAAGTTACCTCGCCTCCCAATTCAGTATTTTAATCTAAATGCTTTATTTAATATTGAAAGTGCAATAGGGAGACCTATGAAGGTGGATGCTCACACATACAACTAAGATAGACCTACCCTAGCCATAATTCTCATTGAAATTGATGTAACTCTTCCTAAAATCAATAGGATTTGGATTGGTAATGACAAAGAAGGATTCTGGCAAAAAGTGAAATTTGAACAGAAACCATACTACTGTCATCACTGCAAAATGTTTGGACACACCAAGGATAGATGTTTCAAGTTTCACCCCCCCAAAGAAGACAGTGGTAACTCAGCCTATTCCCCCAGAAACTTCAGTTGGTGTGGAACCCTCCCCAACTAAGAACTTGGAGGACATGCTAGATACACCCAGAAGCTCTACAGCTTCATTTGGCTCCACAAATCCACTAATACTTCCCCCAGAAAAATCATTGAGGAGGAGAATAAGATAAATATTATAACACCTGTATCAGTTCCTTTAAATGAGGTGGTGCAATCCAAGGAGATCAACCAGAATACTACTTTTGTAATAGAAGCTCCTCAGAAGAATGATATAGCTGAGATGAAACACCTAATGGAAGAGAAATGGCAAACACAGAAATCTAAAAAGAAGAAAAAGGTTCAGTCTGAAGTGCAAAAATTAAGGGATGCTAATATTGGGCTCACTGAAGCTTTGAAGTTGGAGGGACCTCCTCCTTCTAGAGAAAGGACCAGATCAAAATCTCAGCCTTTTGCCCATTACAACCCCCCCTCATGATTAATATGCTGTGTTGGAATATTAGGGCATATCCCATCCTCAGTCTTTAAAAAAATGGATTTAACTCAACAAAAAATACAAACTGTGGTGCTTTGCTATTCTTAAACCCTTGGTTAAACATAACTCACAGAGAATTATTCAAAGACTCCTTGGTTTTTCTCACTATGCTAATAAATATAAAAAAATTTAGTTCTTTTGTAGGAAAGAAATACAGTGGAGCATTATAATGGATCATCCTCAGTTCATACACCTCTCACTGCTTGTACAAGGCCATCTGGAGTATGCTACTTTTATTTATGCTGGTAGTCTGAAAGCTGATAGATAAGAGCTTTGGGAAGGCTTACATCTCATCAACACTAATATGGATTCTCCATGGATAGTTGGTGGAGATTTCAATTGTATCACTAATGCAGCTGAGAAATCTGGAGGGAGACCTCCCAACCTGCCCAAAATGACATATTTTAATGACCAAATTCAACAAACTAGTTTGTTTGACTGAGGTAACCAGGGTCCTAAGTTGACTTGGAAGAGAGGTCTTTTATGGTAAATACTTGACAGGATGTGAGTTAATGACCATTGGAAAAAAATTTACCTCCTAACTTTTGATACCGTTCTAAACCTCACTGGTTCAGACCACAGACCACTCCTTATCTCCATAACTTCACCAAGTACTACCTCACTCCACCCTCCTTTCAGATATCTAAACATGTAGTCTACCCACCCCCTTTTCATTAACTGTGTGGCTTCTAACTGGATGAGAATTGAACCTACTAACCTTTAATTAAGCTTAGCCTTCTGCATCAGAAAGCTAGCAAAGCATTGAGGAAGTGAGGTTGGGAAACTTTTGGAAATGTATTTTTCAATGTCTTAACTGCTGAGAAAGAGGTTGAGAAGCTTGAGGCTGTTGTTCAGAATAGTTCTGCCACTGAAACTGAGTTGCTTAATGCCTAGACTAAGCTGAATAAAGTTATTGACATCCAGGATTTGCTACTCAAATAAAAAGCTTCTATTAACTGTTTTACTGAAGGGGACAAAAACACTAAATTCTACCATGCCTATATAAGTTACATGACGAAGTGCAATTCCATACACTCCATATATTCTACTAAGGACAGATGGCTTAATGATAATCAACTGATAGCTAAGGATGTTGTTAAGTACTACAGCTCCCTCCTGAACTCTTCTGTTGATCTCAAAACTGTCTATGAAGAATACTTTGTTGAAGAATCAAGTTACACTGGTCTGCTGAATCTTACTGAACTCCCTTCTGATGAGGAAATTTTGGATACCTTGAACAAAATTGACATCTCTAAAGCAGCTGGCCTAGATGGCTTCACTGCTGACTTCTATAAAAAAACATGGCACATCATCAAGAAGGAGGTGTTAGAGGCAATTAAGAGTTTCTTCAGAGGAGTCAATCTCCCCAGCTATTTTAGTAACACATCTATTGTGCTAACCCCTAAAGGAGATTTGCAAAAGACTTGGGGAACACTACAGGCCTTTACGCCTTACTTCTATCACAAGTAAACTCATAAGCAAGATCATTGTAAGAAGACGTTGACCTCATCTTGACAAGATTATCTGTCCAAACAAAACTGCCTTCATTTAAGGTAGATCCATTAATGATAATGTGTTGTTGGCACAAGAACTCACTCTGGATTTAGATAAAATCATTAGAGGGGGTAACCTCATTTACAACTTAGCTTATGACACCATTGACTGGAATTTCATCTTGGTGATACTTCCAGCTAGAGGTTTTCAACCAAAATTTAGAAATCTCATCCAAAGGTGGCTTATTAACAACAACCACTCCATCCTAATCAATGTTCAACTCAAGGAGTGTTTCACGGCTACCAGAGGACTAGAACAAGGTGACCCACTTTCTCCCACTATCTTTATAATTGCTATGGTTTACTCCTCTTGAATGCTTGACAGGAACATCCTCAACCAACTGTACTCTAGATTCCACCATAAATCTAATATAGCAATTTCCCACCTCATGTATGTTGATGATATTATGATATTTTCCAATGTCCAAAAGATTGTTATGAAGAAAGTTTATAAATGTATACAACAATTTCATAATTACTTTTGGATGAAGTTCTGCCCTACTAAATGCCAACTTATATTTAACAAGAGGGCTTCTTTTAATATTAAGCATTGGATCTCCAACTACACTGGCTTCTCTACTGCTAGGGACCCTGTGAAATATTTGGGGGTTCAACTCATATAGAGGAGATAAAAAATGACCCAATTTGATGAGGTATTGCAGAAAATATAGAAAACTCTATCTAGCTGGTTTCATTCCTTCCTGTTTAATGGGCGTAGAATTACTCTCCTTAGAGGCATCTTAACTACCTTCCCCTCTTATATTCTCCAAACCAACTACCTCATGAAAAGCACCCAAATTCAGTTGGAGAGAGCATTCAACAGATTCTTATGGGCATGTCAAAGACAGCAGTTACACTAGGCTTCATGGTAGAAGGTAGCCAAACCAATTGCAGCTGGTAGGCTGGGATTCAAGGGTCTCCAACAAGTTGCACAAATAAATTTCTGAAAGATGTGGATTCATTTCAGAACAAAAACTTCCCTGTGGGAGAAATTCATGTATGGCAAGTTTAGCAAGGGCCGACACCCTTCCCTAATTACCAAGAAGCTGAGGGACTCCAAAATCTGGACTAATATGTTAACAATCAGAGAGCTAGCTGAGGACATGTTCACATGGGATATGGGGAATGGAAAAGTGAGCTTTTTACTTGACAACTGGTGCCCGAAGGACTGGCTTGGGCCCTCCCCTTCAGACTTTAACCCTCAACTCTTAGTCTGTGACCTCTGGGATGGGGACTCCTGGGATGTTCTTAAGCTCCAATCCATTTTATAGGAGCCTCACCTATCTCAAGTCACTAAGATTGTATTTGATAAAGGCAGAAAAGATAGGATCATATGGCACAGCTACACTAACCAAAGCTCGATTAAAGCTATATATGCTAGGTTAAGTGAATGAGATAAGTTCAATTGGGGTGAAGCAATTTGGAACAAATTTCTATCCCCCTACATATCCTTCTTTTGTTGGAGATTCTTCAACAACCTCCTGCCAACTCATGATATTCTTAAACTTAAGGGATTGAGATGACCGTCTAGATGCTATCTCTGTCTGAAATCTGAAGAGAATAATAACCACCTGTTTTTCAGTTGTGAGTTTGCTCAAGAGGTGTGAAAAGAACTCCTTATTAAGATTAAAGGTGAGAACTTGGATAAGGACTGGTCTAGTCTTAAAGCATGTTTGCATAGCTGGAAAAGTAAACAAGGTGAGTCTATCCCCTTCATTGTGCCTTGGTTCTTGTGGATGTGTAGGAACATCAACAAACATGAAGATAAGATTACTCAACACACCAAGGTGACTAGAAATTGTGTTTCTTACTTAAACAAGCTAATCCAGCTTAAAAACTTCCCAAGCATAAGTATGTCTCAAACCAGTGCCATCAATAGTCACAATAGAATTGAGACTATCACTTAGTAACCTCCTAATTTTCAAATAAAAAATTAACACTAATGGTACCTTCTCTAAATGGGGTGCAGGGGTGGGGGGGTTTCAGAAATTCTTCCAACAATTTTCTGTTATTCTTTCATGCTCCTACAGTGGCCAATGATGCTCTTGAAGCTGAGCTCATTACTGTTTACTGAGCCCTTACATTTGCACAGAAAGTAACATGGCAGAAAGTGTGGATTGAGGTAGACTCTTTACAGCTGATCACCTTGCTTACCACTGATCAGCTATCCTCTTGGCATCATATGTAATGGAAGCAAAAAATTGGCAAACTTTACAAGAAGTTCACACACCAAATGTCTTTTATATACAGAGAAGGAAACAAACCAGCTAAGTGGCTGGCTAGACAAGAAATCTATGCAAACTCCATTTCTGTTGATGCAATACCTCCTACTCCACTTACCCTCTTACTCGATGCTGATAAGCTGAAGACTCCTTGCCTCAGATTCAAGCTTAGTCAACTAAAAGAGATTTAGTGTCCTAGGGCTTCTCCCTTTTTCTCTTTATTTAGCTGTTTTACTTTCTTATAGGCAATTTTGAGGATTGGTCTTCCTCCTTTTGTTTGGGGACCCCTCCTTTGATACTTTTGTACTACTTTAAATGATCAACATGTAGGTAGCCAAATAATGCTCCTTCCTTTATATATATATATATATATATATATATATATATATATATATATATATATATATATATATATATATATATATATATNATATATATAATTTGGGAAAATTAGTATTTTAAATTTTGAAAATACAAGACTGAACTGATCCAATATCCTCAGCAGTTTAAATAAATGAGCATAATACTGCAATCAATGCATTTATCCTGAAAAGTAGACACACTACTTACTGGTGAGGCTCAATTCAATAAACTAAAGAATTTATAACATCTGTTTAAGTCTCTGAAAAACCATTTTTTATGTTGACGGATAAGTTCCTCTATTTAATACAAAAAATTAAATAAGGTTTATATTAAACTGGGCTATTAAATGTTTCCAATAATAGCAAGCCCTTACAGTAAAATACATCTCAGATAACTGAAACCACCTCACAAAACTCTCAATTAAAATCTTAGGGTATTTTTATATGAATTCCAAAGGATGGGACTTTCATAAGTTCGGATAAAGAGGTGTTAAATGGGAATGACTCAAATTTGGACCATTTATTAGGAAATCCAAAGGAAGAAGAACTAGAGGATTTCATGGATCCTGAGAAGAACCTTGATGAATTCCCGAGCTATCCTATGGTTTGGCTTTAGTTTTGAGAAGAATTATTTAAATGTTACATCCTACCGATTTTATTAGTTAGGGCTTACATTTATGTGAGACGGTCAAACAAAAAGCCTAGAAGATGTGAGGATTTAGGTCATGATGAATGACAACCTTGAACTCATAAAAAAGTTAGGGTTTAAATTGTATAGTAGAGCCATACAAAGGCCTAAAGAAAAAGTTTAGGATTGATATCGTTCTAGATGGACAAGCCTAAAATCCTATGGCTTGTTGTTTAATTCTAAGGAAAGATGTGTTGTTGTAGAAAGGCTACCCACAAAGCTAGCTCTAGGCTCCTCGGTGAAGTAGCAGTCCTAATGTCTAACATTTAAAAGTTTAATTTACAAGTTTAAGTTCAATCAAGTTAAAGTTGATTAGAGCAACAACGGTTAAGATCTCTTGGTTCACTCGTTCCAGTATTACTTTTTTTGTTTGAATTTACTTGGCTTAAACAAGTTGTTATACTTATTTAAACCGGAGAGATCTTATTAGCAACTGTAGATTACCTCCTCCGAGGGATTCTTGTAAATTCATAAGGATGTTTTATGTTTAGTGACATTTCAAAGCATTTATGCTTACCTTTGACACAATTTGTTTTAGATTTTTTAAAATGTTGATTAATTTTTGAAAATGGTTTTGGTTTTTTAATTTAAGGTAAGGTGCACAACCAAGAAGTTAAAATATATTGCAACAAAAGTAAATTGCAGCAATTAAAATGGCAAGAAATAAATAACACCATTAAAGGTGTACCAATCATCTTCTCAGCATTACCGCTGGAAAGTTAGTTTTTGTAATATGTATGTAATTTTACAGAATTTAAATAAATTGTAAGAGTAGATGATGGTGTAGTTTCCTAACTCTCAAACTATGAATAATTGAATTTTGAAAAGATCTTAGTGAATGATTTTATAACAAAATATAGAAATTTTAATTTTTCCTCCGAAATATTCAAGAGATTCCAAAGTGTTCGGGGAATGACCCCGAACTACTTAAAACATCTCTTGAAACATTTCGAGTTCATTTTGAACTTATCATATAGTTCCATTAATAATCCAAGGTCAAATTAAAATTACCTCATTACTCGGTGAACTTTGACATTTTAATCATCCCAAATGCAGGTTACTCGGTTGATCAATTGATATTTCACTTAAGAGTTATCTAGGTAAATGCCTCTGAGGGAAGTTTAAGTCATTAAATATTTTGTACCAACCAAAAAATTTAGGCTCGTAGGGTTTAGAAGTGTTTATCATGAATCATGTTACCTTTCTAAATCCCATCGAGTAAGTTTACACATATAACCAAGATCACCACCAAGCCCTAAACAATCTCAATGGGAGAATTGGCAATTATGAAAATTTTAATTTATGTGATACATATCCCTATTGAAATATCATATTATCATCAATTGCGGGTCTAAAATAAGCAAACTATCATCCTCCTAGCATAAGCTCATCACTTCATAATCATCTGATTTTGATTAACTTCGAAACCTTGATAATTTAGAAAATTACGATTTTACTCATTTCATGGAAAAGTGCGAAATTGGTTTCTACCTTTTAACCCAATATGTTTCAATCATCCAAAAGTATTCATTAATACCAAAATTACCCATTTTTTTCTTTTAGTTAATCCTAAATTTTGATTAATGCACAAGAATTTAAAAAGACCATTTTGGCCTTGGGGCTCTCCACTTCATAACACATTAGACATAATTCAAATGAATTTGAAAATTTTAGATTACCCTATCCATGGAGCAATTAAAACATCAGAGAAAAAAATATGGTTTTCAAACTTTTATTTAATTTAATAATTATTTTAACCTAGAAAATCAAATTTTTATTATAAGTTTAATTAATCAATCTAAATAAAAATTTTTACTTATGGGAAAAATATTAGAGGTTCACCTTGTTTGGAGAAACATTTATACAAAATTCCATGAATTTTGAAATTAAATTTTAATTTAATTTTATAATTATTTATTTATTTCTTTGCAATTTATTTAAATGGAAATTATTCCTTAGGTAAGAAAATTTTTTCTTATAATTTTATTAAATCTCCTTGAGTCCCGAGACCTCAGGGATTAAATTTTATATTTTTTTAATTTCTAATTTATTTATTATAATTATTTTAATAAGAAATAACGAAAATATATTTTAGGCCATTAAAAATTTATTATTAAATTAGAAAAATTGGCAACAATATTTTAATGAAGCTTAAATGATCAAGAAACCATTAGACACATTTTAAAACATTTTTGTTTTTTTGAAAATTTTAAATATTTTTATTTTTTTAATTCAAAATATTGTTAAAAATGAAGTATTTTATCAAATATAATTCTTTTTCTTAAGTACCCATGGTCACAAGTAACTCAGAAGCACACTTTTCATAATTTTCCTAAGTGTATTTAATTTTATATATTGTTTTTGTATAAAAATACTATTTTTCTCATAAAATCAACTTCCCAAATGTAATCAAACAAATTTCAAATTTTAACAAAGATTCAACATGATAAATTATAAATATTTAATCAACTATAGAAATATACAAAATTATTCAAACCATCATGACATTTTTCCTAAGCTTCTCTGACCACAGAAAACTTCCTAAAATTTATCCCATAATTTTCCTAGTGATATTTTAATTTATATAATTAATTTAAGCCAAAATGGTCATTCAAGCTTGAAAATTAGGGTTACAAACATAGAGATGCTCTTTGACCTTGGAAAAATATTGAGACATCTCCTCTATCATGAGAAATAGACCTTAAAAATATCAAGCCATGGCGAGCAATATTTTGTTAAAATAAATTAAAATAACATAGAAAGTATTTAATTAATTAAAAATTAAAGAGTCAACAAGTTTTTTACTTTTCATTTACATTATTCTCCTCTACTCACTGAGCAAGAGGGTATTTTTATTTTATTTTTATGATATTTCTATGCAAAGTAATGAATTTTTAAGGATCTCGTATTTATTTAATTTGGAAAAAGGCCTATTTTTCGACTTATGCATGCGACACCACGCCATCCTTGTCCCTTATGAAGTTTTCGCGCATCGCTCAACCATTTGACGTTGTCAGACACCTCAAACCCTTGTCAGCCCTTGATTTTGTTCCATTCATCTGCCTGGCACAATCTAGAGCATCCATTCATTACACGCGGAAATGAAGGGCATCCATTCAACGTCCCCAATCTCTCTAACCTGAGAGCCGTTCAACTTCAAACCTTAAGATCTCTCTTGATACTGAACCAAATAACATGGGTTTTGTTCCTACATCTTCATCTACTTAAGATGAACACATCTATATGGTTATAATTACATGAAACACAGTCTATATGCTTTGAGAATCAAATTAAGCTAGGTTTAGAGTGAGAGCTTAATAACTTTATCTTAGAGGTAAGGCCTCAATCAGATGGTTAAAGAATTTTCAAATGAGTCCAAAAAACCATAAGACGAGCTCCTAGGTTATGGTGAATTAACTAGGTATGATTTCAACCAAAGCTGATTTTAGGTGTTGGTCTAGAGCTAGGTTAGAGGTTCACTATGATGGGGCTTTTATGGATGGTGTGTGCACAATTAAGTTTACTTTGGTGTATGTCATAGTTTTCCCTAAATTTTGAACTCAAAATTGAGCTCTCACAAAAGAATCTAGCAGGGGAAAATGGTGAGGTTAAGTTTAGGAGTTCTTAGAGAGTATCTGGTAGAGTTTCTTTAAGGAAATTGGTTAGTTCTTGTTTTGGTTATGGAGGAGGTAGGGGCTTGAGCTTAGGAATGGGCGGTTGGCTGGGTCAAATTGGTCAAATTGAGCTCAATGGAGTGGTTCAAGTTGATTTTGGGGACATTTGAAATGGTATTGAAAATTTTGGGACTATTTGGGACACCAAGAGAATTTTGGTAATTTTGGCCAATTTTAGGTATCAAGGGTAATTTGGTCAATTTGGTAGATTTGGGGGCAAAAGGCTAAGTTAGATATTTTGGTAAAATGAGTGAGTCAATCACCCTACTTGAGCCATAGACAAATGGAATCCTCTACTTTGGGTCCTACATCAACTAATCTTAGCTAAACCCTAGCCTAGGGCTAGCAGGTCTAGGGTACCATTTACATGAGTCTCTCAAAGGGTTAAGGGATCAAATTTAAATAGCTTTGGGCTTATGGGAACTCCCTATGACCTCCTCCATATTGTAATGTGCAAGTTTGTGTGTGAAATTGACCAAGACCACACCAAGAGAGGGTTAACCTTAAAGCCAAGCAGTCTTATGGGAACTCCCATTGAGCTCCCCCATATTGGCCCCACCTACTAAGTGCTAGAGGTTAGGACCAATTTGTGGAACTTCAAGTGGCAAAAAGAAGAGTTCAGAGTTTGTAATGGTGATGGTTCCTTTTCTAGTCCTTTAGGAATAGTCAATAGGAACACCCTATGGCTAGAACTTAGACTACTAAAGATGGAAAAGTAAACCTCAACCAAAAGTGAGGTCGATAAGTGGACTTCAAAAAGGTGTGGTGTGATGGGAAAGCAAACTGCAAATATTGTTGTTGACTGAAGCGATCAACAAAGAAAACACAGACGTTTAAGTCAACATACTTAAGACAAAATGTAGAATTGAGTGGCAATTTTTTCCATTGGGAAATTAGCAAGTGAATTTTCAATCAAAACTGAAGATTCAAAACTCTCATTCTATATTAGAAGGTGGACTTCAAACTATCAAACTTCAGGTGTTTTGGAGAATGGGAATCAGAATTTAGGATCTAACACCAAAATGGGAATTAAAATTTTGGTATCAATCCTAGAATGAGAATGGGGTGCCACACTCAATTCAAGGTATTCTTAAAATTGATCTCAAAAGATGAGAATAGAATGTTAAAGCCCATTTAAGGTGGTCTTATACCTATCTCGAAGAAATTGGATAGAGAATCGAATGTCATACTCCATTTAAGGTGGCCTTAAAACTAATCTGAAAAGATGAGAATATGATGTCATACCCCATTTAAGGTGTTCTTATACTTATCTTAAAGAAAATGGGTAGAGAATCAGATGCCATACTTCATTTAAGGTGGCCTTAAAACTAATGTCAAAAGGTTAGAATAGAATGACATACCCCATTAAATGTGGTCTTATACCTATCTCGAGGAAATTAGGTAGAGTATCAGATGCCATACTCAAATTAAGGTGGCCTTAAAACTATTCTCGAAAGATGAGAGTAGAAGGTATAACCAATTTAAGGTGGTATTATAACTATCTCTAAGAAATTGGGTAGAGAATCGGATGCCATACTCCATTTAAGGTGGTCTTAAAACCAATCTCAAAAGATGACAATAGGATGTCATACCCCATTTAAGTTGGTCATAAAACCAATCTCAAAAGTTGAGAATATGATTTCATATAATGTTTAAGGTGGTTTTATACCTATCTCCAAGAAAATTGGGTAGAGAATCGGATGTCGTATTCCATTTAAGGTGGCCTTAAAACCGATCTCAAAAGGTGAGAATAGATGTCATACCCCATTTAATGTGGTTTTATACCTATCTCAAAGAAAATTGGGTAGAGAATTGGATGCCATACTCCATTAAGGTTGTCTTATAATCCATCTCAACATGTGAGAAAAGGTTGTCATGCCCCATTTAAGGTGGTCATATACCTCTCTCAAAGAAAATTGGGTAAAGAATCAGATGCCATACTCCATGTAAGGTGGCCTTAAAACAGACTCAAAAGGTGAGAATAGGATGTCGTACCCCATTTAAGGTGGTCCTATACCTAACTCAAAAAAATTGGGCAGAGAATTGGATGTCATGCACCATCTAAGGTGGCCTTAAAAATGATCTCAAAAGGTGAGAATAGGATGTCATACCCTGTTTAAGGTGGTCTTATACCTATCTCAAAGAAATTGGGTACAAAATCAAATTCCATACTCTATTTAAGGTGGTCTTAAAATTGATCTCAAAAGGTAAGAATAGGATGCCATGCCCCATTTACGGTGGTATTATACCTCTCTCAAAGAGATTGGGTAGAGAATCGAATGTCATACTCCATTGAAGGTGGCCTTAAAATTATCTCAAAAGGTGAGAATAGTGTAGAGAATTTATGGTGTTGAGCTCATAGATATGGTGAATGTGAAGATTTATAGTTGTGAAAAAAAAAAATTCTAGGATCTACTGAGGAGTGCGAAACTCCATGAAGGTTGTGACAAATTGGTGCAGGGAAGGAAATTCGTGCTACGAAAACGAAGAGTCAGAAACCTAAAACTAGAGAGGAAAAAACTCATTAAATTTATCATTTTCTTTTCTTGTTATATTTATCTCATTTAATTATGAAAGTATATTTTTCAAAATTTAATTTTTGTTGGTTTATTTATATTTCAAAGACTTTATTTAAATTTATTATTAGAGTTTTGTTATATTGTTCTTTGTTCATTATAATTTATAGTCAACGTATCGTTCTGTACTTTTTTATCAATTGCACAAAGGTAAATTCAACAAATTCATCAAAATCTAGAAGAAATTTCTTTAATCTTATTCAAATTTGTGTTACAAACCGAATACATGTTGAAGCATCAAAAAGTAACACATTGAATACATCTTGGAACATCATATCATATCTACTGCTTTGACGTAGTACAAAAGTGACAATTGACTATCTATTGTTCTATTTGTATTTCTGTCTCATGGAGTGAGTTGATGATCAAGCTGACCTACTAAGTCACACTCCAGGACATAAATTCTTTTTCATGTCCACTTAGAGTTGCAACCATCTCATAGCTTGTACGGGCGCAACTCTTCCAATTTTGGGTCCGAACAGAATCCATGTGGTATTTTACTATCATTCATTCTTCTCAATGTCATAGAAACTTTACAGTGTCGTACATCTGAAATTCAGTGCTTTGCTAGATTTGACTATGTTTCCCTTTATAATTAGTACTAAACCCACTGGCAGCTGAATCTCGACGGTTCCTCTAAATTCTCCAAAACTGACGATATTGATTTATTTCCCAAACAGAATGTTACTTCGGCTGATGGAAGGCACCATGCAGAAGGGCCTTACAAAATCATGGTGATTGATAAGTGGATGAGTATAGTCTCCTTCATCATAAATGTTTATTATGCAGCTATTCAAGATGCAATCTGCCAGTTGTATGCTCCACCTAACCATCCTTTTACTATATCTTTTAATCTCAAAAGGCAGAGCATCCACCTTGTTGCATCTTAAGATACCTGGGGGGTTCGCTATTTTATATTCAACAAAGTTGTAGCGGTAAAAACACTCAATATTTATCCTGCTTTTCTCACACCTCCTTTTTTGTTGCTTTGAGTAGGTCTTTTTAATTAACAGAATGGCTCAAGTTCTGTCTCTCAAGTCAAATGCATAGTCAAGAATTCGTCTTTCATTATTTTAAAAGAAAACTTCTGTATGGAGATCTAGGCTTTCAAAGATGTTGACAAGTTTCCCTTGAATTTCATCATAAAATTCAAATTCTCTTTTCTTAACCTTGTTTATTATTTCTAATTCTACCATAGGAATCCTTTGTGATCGTCGAGGCTGCTTCCTCATTTCAATGTCTGCAAGAAACCATGTTTGACTTGGCTCTGTAAGTAGTGGAATATATGACTCAGTATCTGGGTGTGCGGCTTCCTGACACCCTGTATCAGCAGCTGCATATTCTTCAAAGGTACAAAAGTGCTCCAAACAAAGGACATTGCATTTAAGGCTCTCCACAAATGCTCTTGCTATCTATGCTTTATTAGAATTTCAATGTTGCACATCGCGTAACCCTTGCAAAGCTCATCTGAAATTGCTTGCATGGGTCATAAATTTTCCTCATAACATGTAAACTGGTTTAAGTCTCCCTCATGCATGGGTCATAGATTTTACCCTCAAGAATTGGGGTAAGTGTCACTTTTGTACCTTGTTTGCATTTTTTTGCCTAATGTAAGAAAGCTCTATGCTTGCGATGATTGGCATTATGGCATTATGTTCTTCTAAGTGGCGCATCTAATACTCTTTCTTCATCAGCACTGGTTAAATTCCTCGTCAATGCAGTTACCATGAACTATAGATGACTGGTTCCTTCCACTAGATTTTATCGTTTCGCTGCTTTCTTCCTCTTTAATGAGGAGTCTTCTTTGGTACAAATCCTTAGAAGTGATGGTAATCCTTCTTTCTCCCAGTGACTGACTATGTTCATCAGGGGACCCTCGTAGTTCACGTTGACCTAATTGAAGTCCATGTCAAAGTCTACGATGTTGCTCTGAGCTATCCTTTCCTCATTCAGTGTCTGATTCAAGATATCTTTAAAAGTCAAAATCAGCTTTCCGCAGAAGACTAAAAAATATCAGTGCACTGAAATTCAAAAATACAAGAACAAGTTATCAAACATATTTTAAATTTAGACAAGTGCAAGTATTTTATTATTTAATTTAATTTAGTAAAATTTTAAAATTAAAAAATGAAGATAATTAAGGTAGACAAATAAAAAATTTTTACATTATTGAGATTAATTTAATTACAAAACTTTGGATTCAGTCACAGATGCTGGCCAACTAAATAACTATAAAATAAGCAAAATTTTCAAAAAGTTCATTTCAAGCAATGTCATGTTGTGTAGTATATCATCAAATATCGGCCATTAACCGAAAACATAGGTCTTTTGCCTCAGAAATCCCCCAGCTGGTAAAATCCTCCTGAATAGACAAATGGTCCATCACAAGTTGGTTCAAATTTTCCACTTATCTTGCGGTGGGCAAGAATAGGTCTTTTAAGAATGAGTACGCGGTCACCAAATTTGAACGTCCTCAGGTGAACCAATTTTTCAAGAGCTTGCACAATCCTTGCTTGATAGAGTTCCAAATTCTATTGTGTTTCTAGTTGTTTTCCCTAGAGACTTTCCAATTCTTCAAGTCTAATTTTTGCACTTTCTTCTATTGTGATCTGATTGGTGAGTGCAACTATGAGAGATGGTGTCTGGACTTCTTGTGGTGGTACGACCTTGGACCCACATAGAACTACATAGGGTGGTGTGCATTGAGTGGGAATTTTAAACGATGTCCTGTAGGCTCAAAAAGCTTATAACAATTTAACATGCCATCCTCTTTTATTTTGGTCCAACGTCTTCTATAAAAATTGCACGAGTGTTTTATTGAGGGACACAATCAGTTTGTTTTCTCTGAGATAGTACATTGTAGAGTATCTTCAGTCTACCCCATGTCATTTAATGAATTCTTTGAACATTGTGCTCTTGAAGGACATCCCATTATTGAAAATCACTTTGCAATAATTTGACTCTTCAAAAATTGGAGAACATGCTGTGCTACAACCTCTCATAATGTCACTATTTTTGTCCACTTGGAGAAGTAATCTATAGGTGCAAGTATAAATCTGTGCTCCTTAAAGGATGGAAGGTCTATTAGACCTATTATGTATGTTCCCTAACACTCTAATGCCCACGAGCCAACACCAATTGTAGCACATTTGGGGTTTGGTGCTAGACCACCCCATGTACTTGACAAAAGAAACACCTTCTAGCGGTGTCCATATAATTGAATATCATTGTTGGCCAATAATATCTTCATTTTTAAATCTTTATTTTTATCTTTGGCCTTGACTGGTGAGCTCCACACAATTCGATATGTACTTTTTAAACGATATTCTATCTTTTTTATTCTGCTTAGACATCTTATCAAATGATCTTCTGCAGAGGACATTACCCACTAGAGCATATGATATAGCTCTTCTCGTGATGTGATATGCCTGAGACTTGTTTTCTGGTAGGTTTCTGATTTGCAAATATTAATGTTAGCAACTACAATCATTATCTTTTCTTCTTTTTTGTGATTATGTAGATTATCGAGGTTGATCTGTGATAAAACCTGACGTCATCATACTATAATTTAAATGGAATCCTCTGGTACACACGCTAGTTCCTTAGCAAGTTTTGTTAAAGCATTGGCATGGGCATTATCTCCTTAAGGAATCCAGTATAAAGTAACATTAAGGATCTGTTCCAGCAACTTCATTATGTACCGATAGTAATCTGCTAGCCTTGGCTTCAAAATCTTATATTGTTCGACAACTTGTTAAATGATGAGTTATGAGTCGCCAAAAATGGCAATATTTGTTATATCCATTTAGATTGCCAATTTTAACCCGTGATCAATGCTTCATTTTCTACTTTGTTATTTTTGCATGGCTCTATCTGGTATAACTATCTTTGATCCTTTGTCCTTTCTGTTTCATGAAGCCCCCATTGATCTACATTTCCCAATGTTTGGCACTAGACGGTTCTATTTCTAGTATCTATTCATCTGGTAGCTAATCATTGAAAGGGAACTCAGTTGAAAATGGGTGTACTACAAGAAAATCTGCTAAAAACTATCCCTTGATACCACATAGGGGAACAAAATATTATATCAAATTGTAATAAAACCATCGACCACCTTGCTAAACATCCAGAATGTGTTGGTCGGGTCATCAAGTATTGCAATGGATTAACTTTCAAAATAAGAGTAATTTTAGGCGAAAGCATGTAATGCCTAAGCTTTTAAGCGAAAACAATTGAAGCTAGAAATTGTATTTCAATGGGCAGATACTTTACCTCTATCAGTATTAGACGACGACACAATTAGTAGAGTGTGTTTTCCATACTTACTTCATTGACCCGAGTTAGTAGGGCTCTAAGAGTTTCGTCTGAGGCTGCAGTATAAATTATCAAAGGTCTTCCTGGGATAAAGGTTGCCAAAACATGAGGTTTCATTAAATATTGTTTAACATCCTCAAAGGTCCGTTGGCATTTTTTTCCCAAATGAATTTGATGTCCTCTGTAATTAATATCGAGAAGGGCTGACACCTACCTGAGAGATTAGAAATAAAGCGTCTCAGATATGTCAACTTTACATGGGATAAACGTAGTTGTTTCAAGGTTTTGGGAGGAGGCATTTCCAATATAGCTTTAATCTTATCTGGGTGGATCTCGATTCCCCGATATGGACGATTAATCCTAGACATTTATCGTAGGTGATGCCCAAGGCACACTTCAAGGGATTAATCTTGAAGTTATATTATCATAATCATTTGAACACAATACTCAAAACATACAAATGATATATTTTCTATTTGCTTTTGATGACTAAATCATCCAAGTAGCATTCCAAATGGTTATGAATGAGGTCATCAAAGATCTTCTTCATAGCTTGTTGATATGTTGCCTTGAAATTCTATAATCCGAATAACATTGTTGTATAGCAGAAAATTATAATGGGCATTCTGAATACTGTAAGTGTTGCTTCCTCTAGAGCTATCTTGATTTGGATATAGTATGACAATCAATCCATGAAAAAGAAAAGTTTATGTGTCGATGTGATATCCATCATCAATTCTGGTATTGGTAATGGGATCTCATCTTTTAGACATACCTTATTTAAGTCCCTGAAATTGACACATACACAAATTTATCCATTCTTCTTCTTAACTTGCACAATGTTGGCTAACCATGTGGGGTAATGCTCTTCTTTTACAAAGTTTGAGTTTATTAACTTCTTTACTTGGGCAATGACTTGTTGCTCTATCTCCAGGTTCATTCTTCTTGGAGCTTATTTTACTGGGGTCATATCTTTGTCTATCCTGAGTTTGTGAACTGCAAGTTCTACTGATAGTCCTGGCATTTCATCATAGCTCCAGGCGAAGCAATCTTTAAATTTTGGCTATAACCTTATCAATTTTTTTGGATTCTTATTTATTGAGTAGAGAATATATAAAGGTGGGTGGGGGATGCTCTTCAGTCATGAGGTTGACTTCTTTCAAATTATCCACTGTTTATTTAATTTTTTCTTCAATTTTGAGTGGAGCATCATCTATCAATTGATCTTCAATGTCATCCTCTACATCGAGTAAATCCTTTCTAATCAGCCAGTAATAACCATACAAAATTATGAGTCATTGATTGGTCCTACAGTGCCAAATCTGAGAGCTTCTTTTGAATTAGGAGTTCAACTTATAACATTCCACAATTTCTCAAAAAGTTGTAGTTTATCCTTTGTCATTTTCTTTGACACAAATCCTTATTGAACTAACTATTTTACACAAGGAAAAAAGTAATCAAAAGGCAATTCCATTAGTTCATTAGAATTCTCTTCAAAATTTACATAATTTTTAGAGCTAGTAAAAGGGGAACCACAGTAATACTTTATCAGATTTGAATCAATGCTATGAACTTCCTTGAGCTCTAAACTGTCAACCTTTTAAGGGAGGATTGGAGTAATAGTCATGGCATGCACATAGTTGTTGATCCGATCATACATCTACTTGTATTCACTTTTCTCCACATCTTCTAAGGAGATCTCGTACCGAGGTTTCATCTATTTTATCATCATCATTTCTTCCTTAGAGCTTTCTTCATCATAAGTTTCTTTCATGTCAATATTGATAGTCAGCATAGTCCTTCAACAATCGTGTTGGTTCCATCTTGTCCACGTCCCCGGCTTCAATCTTGGGTGTATGGGTTGAAAGAACCTCTACTAGCTCGTTGTGAATAAATGATAGTAGATTATTGAAATGGAGTTGAATGGTCTTGCTTTTGTGATTCTTCTGAATCTCCCACTTTGTTTGGCATAATTTCATGAGAAAGGACATTTTCTTTGGATGTGCGTAGTAGAAGACATCTTCATGAATGCCCACTTCATAAATCGAGAATGGTTGTAAATCCCTTTTAATGTAATGTTCTTGGCCTTCTTTAAAATACTTGATAAACTAGTGTAAAGATGACAGAATCATGTTATGCTCGTGAATCCATGGTCATCCAAATAAAGCATTGAAAGAGGTCTCCACATCAATGATATGGAATTTTTTGGTTGTTACTAGCTTCGCAACTTTCATTAAAGTTGTAATCAACCCAAAGGCTCCTTCTCCCTTTAGTTTAAATCCTCTTAATATCATTTTATCAGTTGTAAGATCCTGAGCATCAATATCCAAGTATATAAATGTTCGTAGGCTCATTAAGTTGAGTGACACTCTCAGATCTAACAAAACTTTTGACAATACAAAAATGTCATTATTAATAGAGATGTAGAGTGGTCGGTGATGTCGAGCAACAATTCTTCATCTGTGAAGGTTATCCCAGGCTGTTCTATTAACAAACAAACTTCATCTTAGGATGTGCTGGCTAATTGTGCCAAGCAAATCTCTGAGTTAAGCAAGGCTGTAACAAGAGACTCTCTTATCTCTTTTGACAGGATCAAGGCTTCGTAGATGCTTAGTTTAGGTGACAACCTCCTAATATGAGCTCGCACATTACAATCCACTTTATACAATCCTCTAATCTTACTTGGTTATGTGGCTCTTCCACTGACAGAGGTGGAGGTAGCTCTTCTTGAGTGACTATTTGTTTCACTTTATCCACTTGAGCTATTCTCGAAGGTAATACGTTCCCACTTTTTAGATTTATTTCTATGATTTCTTCTTCTTCTTGAGATGTTGTAGGCAAAAATTTCACTGTCTCTTCTATATCAAAGAAATCCAAGGTGATGGCAAGCGGTGCACCATGGTACTCGAGGACTGGTTCCTCACTTTTGGTGCTATCATAACTGGTGTTGTCTATATCTTCTTCATCCTTGTTAACGGGTTCATTGGACTTATGTACAATTTAAGGATGGTTTGGGAATCTAGATCGACGTTAGATTGATTAAAGTCAGTTGAGTTATCACTAAAAATAGTTAAAAATGTAATTAAAATCATAATCATTATATTCTTAACTCTGGTGGGGCAAAAAGATAATCATGCATGGTCAGGGGTTCGAGAATTTTCTTCCCTGAATCTGAGAAAACCAATCTAACAAAGGCAGCCCCTATCCTACCCCCCGTACCATCGGTCTTCATGACATCATTCTTCTCTTTCTTTGGTTGCGGCAATTTCTTTAGTGAATTATCTAACTTGGGTTGGGCAAGCTGTAGACTCTGGATGGCTGCCTACACTGAAGCTATCTGAATATGATCTAGTATTTTCTTGGATGACTTGCTCCAAACTATTCTCCATCCATTTTTCTCTGAACAGAGATCTATCAGAGTGATTAGTTTTGCCATAAACATATTTACAGAACCTATTTCAGGTTCCTTTAAATATTCCTTTGGGATTGTTATTTTTCTGTCTTTAAAATTCCTCTCAACACAAACCTTAAAAATGAAATAACCCTCTATTGTATGTCCCAACATCTTATGGTTGACGTAGAAATTGGGATGCTCTTTCTTGTTAGCTTCTTCTGGCTTCTTTGGTTTTGGCAATCTGAATTCATAATTCTTCATTAAGTTTCTGAAAATTTTTGACAAAGCCTCATCTTCGAAAGATACTCTTTTCTTTTGTTCTAAAAGAGTCAGACCCCATCTAACATTTATCCAGTGCAGTCCTCTCTAGTGTGACTATTGGCTAGATTGACCATACTGCTTTGCTTATTGCTGTTGAGTAATTTGTGATGATGGTTGAGAACTTTGATGAGAATTCTATGCATGAATATTTATTAGCTTCTTTCCCTTATCAACTGTTGCTACTGCTTCAGACTTCTTCTCGAACACTCTGTTTATCCTGGACTTTTCAAACATTTCTTGGGAATCCAGATGTTTAATTTCCTCTTGTAGACTATTGCTTTTGCTTAGCAGCTTTTAAAAGGACTTGATGATGATTCAATTAAGCAAGAAAGCTACTTGACTATGGATGATTTTGAGCAGAATCTCAGTCACATGCAGTTTTTGTAGCTGAGGCCCACATTTCATTCTTAAGTTTCTCCACCTCAAGTTATAGTCCACTAGAGTCTAGTTAGGCTTTTGTATTTCAACTACGAGATCTCCAACAGAATTATGATGCTCTGCTCTAGCAAATTTCTTCACGAATAGTTCTTCTAACTTAGTGAATGTCTTCATTGATCTGTTGTTCAACTCGGCATACCAATTAAATTTTATCCCTGAGAAGCTGCAGATAAAATGATCAAAGAATAAGGCTTCATTACCTCTAGTGTTTCAACAACTAGCTCAAAAATGTATTGCATACTATATAGGATTTTCAATCCCGTCGAACATAGTTTGGTGACACAAAACCCTTCTAGTAGGGCACGTCAATGAATTCTTCCAGGTAAGGTCTACCCTTTGGGCACCACCCGCGAATTGGGCTATGGCCTTCCAAACTTATTTTTTGACTAATTTTTTAATATCCTTTTCCAATATTACACTTGGTGGGGAATCATTCTTTCGTTGATCATCTCTGTTGGCAGAGGCAACTTCTCTCCTTTCATCGGTAATGTGAACTATCTATGGCTCGTTCACTTCTGAAGAAGCTAACTGTTGTGACTGAGAATATCCATGAACTGTATCCATGGTGGCCATAGTGGTGTCCATCTCTTCCATTCTCGTCTCCATCTGACTGATTTGCTCATCCCTTAGTAGAAAAGCTATGTGCAAATCATCTGCGGCCCTTCACCAAAGGGTTGGGCATCGTACATAGATGTAGCGGCTTTAGTCTTGATGAAATGAATATTTATAAATTCTTCATCAAGATAATAATTAAAATCAAAATCTTCATCATCATCAATGACCTCTCCATGCTCATTGGCTAATTGAAAAATCTTAGCCCTGAGCTTTTCAAATCTCACTTGAACTATCGCTTCTTGGATTATCTTAAGATCTGGAGGAATTTCTTGAGCATCCTCCGCTTATTCATCAAAGTCGATAGCAATAGCTACAACGATGCCTGATATTTCAGACCTTTACTTCATTTCATTACACAATATTGCCCTATGGGCTCATTAAACCGTATTGGAAAAGTGACCTTGAGTGCCTATATGTTCTTCTTCGATGATGATGTCTTAAGACGAGGAGTCTCAACAAAGACATCGGTGTGTGGGAGAGAGGCATGCTCCCCATGGTGTAGACCAAATAAAGTATCAGGTGACTTCTTTATCTGTTTCTTCTTTGGGGCACTCTTATAAGCAATAACTAGTGGTATCCTTGGACCAATTCGTGACTTGATCAGTCGATGTCCTGCAGACCTTGAAGGAGCAGTGGTGACAAAATGAATGGTGATGATGATAGTATCAACTCAATTTCCTAGGCAGAATTTGATGGGAATGCGAGTTGACAAAACTTTACTTGATCTTTGAGATTGCCGGGCAGATTTGACAGCTTTCAAAATCTCATTCTTCATCTGAGGAGATACTACGCATCCTACTTGCTTAAGCAGTTCAACAACTAACATGCTTCTTTAATGACCAACCTCAGGTATCTTGTACAGACTTTGGTGATAGGAGTGGGTTTTTACTTCTCCTCATCTTGATCATGAAGTAATGGCAAGGTAGCAGCAATTTTCTAAATAGTTTCATACCCATTAGTGTCCATTGATAAGTGGAACCTACTCCCTCACAGAAGCGAAGAGGTCTCAGGCAATCCAAGTTCCTCCTGGAGAGGAATCTCATCAACATATACTTTTTCACAAATTTGGGCCTTAGCAGCCTTGTGAATCTTTTGACTGCAATTTTTTCTTTGACATTTGGTTAATGACACGGAGCTTGAGCTAGATCCGATTTAAAATATCAATGGAAGGGTTGTAAATCCTTTGATTGTATCTTCAACAATCATAACCTACTTTCCTTTGTCAGAAAAGGGAATAATAGACTTAACAGGTGTTGAGCTAACATTAGTTTTCAGCTTCTTTTTGGAAGGGAAATATTGAGAACAGTTTAGGTTGAACTCAGTAAATGATTCATGTACTTTTAGAGTGGCAACTTTCATTTCAACAAATGAGGCCTTTCCGAGCACAACATCAAGCTCATCAAATCCAGCTCCAAATTTGATTGTGGTACCGACATTGACGGCATTGCGACTAGTTGGTAGGTTGCAAGAGAAATTCGGCGTCGAGAACGCCATTGCAATAGCTTATAAAAGAAAGCTATATGGTTAGTTATTTGGCCAATACCTTATAATTCTAGCACGAACACTAAACCTTAACAAAGACCAATCTGTAGACTGGGCAAGTCTTTATTAAATTTTAGTTTGTGAATACTTTATAAATTTAGTAAAGTAAATTAAAATTAGGGGAATATAATTAATTAAAAGGTTAAATTTAACCAAGCACGCAACATTTGTATTTAATTTGCAAAGCAGCAAACCAAACCCAAAAAGACACAACGAGAGAAGTAAAGTTTAGCTAACAGTGCGAGACCAACTTCACAACGCACAACACTTAGACAGAACTAGTCCACCAACACACCTTTTATGATTCCGACCCCACACAAAGATAAGAGTCCTAATGAACGCATGAACCTATATGTTCAAAGGTAATTGAACAAGTGACACTGAAGTCCGAAAGAGTTGATCGTACCTACCCAAGAGAAAAATAGGTGGAGCATGTTAGTGGAAGAAGGGTAACCTGGACCATGAGGGTTATGGACACATTATCGATGTATGAACACAATATTCGTTGATATAAATGAAGTGAGAAACACCATCCCAGCGGAGTCGCCAGAGGCTGTCAGTCGCTAAATTAAAAGTTGTCAATCGCCAGAATGAATATTCTGACACCAAGCTTAATTTAATTTATATATATATATATATATATATATATATATATATA
>JXCR01134514.1:212499-234507 GCA_002079205.1 Phalaenopsis hybrid cultivar
ATATATATATATATGGGAAAAAGTTATATTTTAAATTTTGAAAATACAAGACCAAACCATGTCCTTAGTAGTTTAAATAAACAAGCCTAATATCACAATCAATGCATCTATCCCAAAGGCTAGACACACTACTTACTGGTGAGGCTCGATTATATAAACTAAAGAATTCATGATATCCATTTAAGTCTGTGAAAAACTATTTTTATGTTGGCCGACAAGTTCACTTATTTAATACAAAAAATTAAATAGTGTTTATATTAAACTGGGTTC
This sequence comes from Phalaenopsis hybrid cultivar, assembly GCA_002079205.1. Classification (NCBI taxonomy): domain Eukaryota; kingdom Viridiplantae; phylum Streptophyta; class Magnoliopsida; order Asparagales; family Orchidaceae; genus Phalaenopsis; species Phalaenopsis hybrid cultivar. The sequence goes on from JXCR01134514.1 coordinate 212,770, forward strand.
TTAAAAGTTTCCTATAAGAGCAAGCCTCTATAACTAATTACATCTCAGATAACTGATATCACCTAGGAAAAAACTCGATAAAAATTAGGGGATATTGTGTTCAAGAATTCCAAAGGATAGGACTTTCAAAAGATCAGACAAAGAGGTGTGAAATGAGATTGGATCAAATTTGGAATATTTATTATGAAATCTAAAGGAAGAAGAACTAGAGGATGTCATGGATCCTGAGGAGAACCATGCTGACTTCCCATGTTATCCTATGGTTTAGCTTCAGTTTCAAGAAGAATTATTTAAATGTTACATCCTGCCAATTTTATTAGTTAGGGCTTGCATTTATGTGAGACGGTCGCACAAATAGTCGAGAAGATGTGAGGATTTAGGTCATGACGAATGACAACCTCAGAATCCTAAAACAGGTCAGGGCTTAAATTATATAAGAGAGCCATACAAAGGTCTAAAAAAAAAGTTGAGGATTTATGTCGCACTAGGCCGACAAACTCTAAATCTTATAGCTTGTTATTTAATTCTGAGGAAAGATGTGTTGTTGTATTTCAACATGCTGTTGTAGAAAGGCTGCCCTCAAACTTATATCCAAGCTCTTCGATGAAGTAGTAGTCCTATAGTCTAAGGTTTAAAGTTTATATGACAATTTTATGTTCAATTAGAGGGAGGGCTAAAATTGATTAGACCGACACTGGTTAGGATTCCAGGGTTCCCTCATTCTGGTATCACTTATTTTTTTAAATTTACTTAGTTTAAACATGTTGTTACACTTATTTAAACCAGGAAGTTCTCAATAGCAACCGTAGGTTAACCTCTTTCTAGGGACTCTCTTAAATTCACAAGAACGTTTTATGTTTAGTGGCATTTCAAAAAAATTATGTTTACCTTTGAAACAATTTGTTTTAGATTTTTGAAAATGTTGATTAATTTTTTAATATGGTTTTGGTTTTTCAAGTAAAGAAAGGTGCACAACCAAATAGTTATAATATTTTGTAGCAAAAGTAAATTGCAAAAATTGAAATGACAGAGTACTTGCATATTCTCGGCATTCTCGTTGAAAGATTAGCTTTTGCAATATATATATATATATATATATATATATATATATATATATATATATATNTGTATTGTCCTAACCCTCAAACTATGACAGTGAATCTCGAAAAGATCTTATTGGACGATTTTAGAACAAAATATATAAAGTTTAATTTGTGTTTCGAAATATCCGAGCGATTCCAAAGTGTTAGAGGAATGACCCTAAACCATTTTAAGGATATCCTGAAACATTTTGAGTTCATTTTCAACTTATTATATTCTTTCATTAATCATCCAACGTCAAAATAAAATTACCTCATTACTCGGTGAACTTTGACATTTAAATCGTCCCAAAGCCAGGGCACTCGATTGATCAATTGATATTTCACATAAGAGTTTGGTAGGTGAATGCCCCTGAGGTAAGTTTAAATCATTAAAGAATTTTTACCTACCACAAAAGTTAAGCTCGTAGTGTTTAGAAGTGTTTATCATGAATCATGTTACATTTCTAAATCCCATCAAGCAAGTTTACTTATCGAGCCTAGATCACTACCAAACCCTAAGCAATCTCTAAGAAAAAATTTGCAATTATTAAAATTTTATTTTATGTGATACATATCCCTATTGAAATATTATATTATCATCAATTGTGGGTTTAAAATACCCTTTTTCCCTTTAGTTAATCCTAAATTTTAATTAATGCACAAGAATCTAAAATGACCATTTTGCCCATGGGGTTCTCCACTTCATAACTCATTAGGCATAATTCAAATGACTATGAAAATTTTAGAGTACCCTAAAAATGAGTCAATTAAAACATCACGGAAGAAAATGTGGTTCTCAAACATTTAGTTAACTTAATAATTACTTTTACCTAGAAAATAAGATTTTCAATATTAATTTTGTTAATCAATCAAAATAAAAAAAAATTTATGCGAAAAATATTAAAGGTTCACATAGGTCAAAGAAAAATTTTGGCAAACTTCCACGATTTTTGAAATTAAATTTTAATTAAATTTTGTAATTATTTATTGATTTTGTAGTGATTTAAATAAACAAAAAAATATGTTTTAATTAAAAAAATCATTTCTTATACTTTTATTAAATCTCCCCAAGTCTAGAGAGATTAAAGAAATAAAATTTCTATTTTTATGATTTTAAATTTATTTATTATAATTATTTTAATGAGAAAATAAGGAAATTATATTTTAGGCCTTTAAAGATTTATTTTTAACTTAGGAAAATTGAGAAAAATATTTTAATGAGTCCTAAGTGATCAAGAAACCATTAGGCACATTTTAAAACAATTTTTTTTTATTTTTTTTGGAATTTTTAATTATTTTAATTTATTTTTAATTCAAAATATAGTTATAAAATGAAGTATTTTACTCAAAATTAATTTTTGTTTTTCCTTAGTGCCCTTAATTACAAGGAACTCATAAAACCACTTTTCAAAATTTTTTTAAGAGTACTTAATTTAATATAATTATTTTTTTTATAAAAATACAATTTTTCTCATAAAATCATCTTTATTACCCAAACATAATAAAATAATTTTCAATTTTTTACTGAGAGTCAACATGAACTTTCTACACAATGTGTAGTTGATTTTATTAATTTTTGGTTAATATGTAATTTAGATAAATTAATGCAAGTTATAAACATTTAATCAACTATAAAAATATTCAAAATTATTCAAACTATCATGACATTTTTTCCAAGCTCATTTGACGATAGAAAACCATCTAAAATTTATCCCATAGTTTTCCAAGTAATATTTTAATTCATATAATTAATTTAAGCCAAAATGGTCATCCGACCTTGAAAATTAGGTTTACAATAATAGATATGCTCTTTGACCTTAGAAAAACTAGAGAACATCTCCTCTATCATGAGAAACATGCCCTACAATGCTCAAGCCGTGGTGAGAATTATTTAACTAAAATAGATTAAAATACCACAGAGAGTATTTAATTAATTAAAAGTCAGAGAGTTAACAAATAATTTTTATTTTTCATTCACATTATTGTCCTATATTCACTTAGCAAGAGGGTTTTTTTTTATTTTTATGATTTTTCTATGCAAAGTTATGAATTTTAAAGATATAGTATTTATTTAATTCAAAAAAGGCATATTTTTCTACTTATGCACGTGGCACCACGCCATCCTCGTATGCTCCGAAGTCTCCATGCGGCACTTCACCATTCGACGTCGCCAGACACCTCAGCGCCTCGTCAGACCACGGTTTCGTTCCAACCATCCATCCGACGCAATCTAAATCATCCATTCGATACACCCCAAAATGGATGACATCCATTCAACGTCCCCAATTTCCCTAACCTGAGAGCCGTTCAACTTTAAACATTAAGATCTCTCTCGATACACAACAAAATCACATGAGGTTTGTTCCTACACCTTTATCTACTCAAGATAAACACATCCATATGGTTACAATGCTATGAAATATGATGGTTGGAGAAGCATCGAATGAGTCTAAAGAACCTTCAGATGAGCTCCTGTGATGTGGTGAATTGTTAATGTATAATTTCAACCAAGGCCAATTTCAGGTCTTAGTCTAGAGCTAGGTTAGAGGCTCTCTGTGATGGTGCTTTTGTGGAGAATCAACTACTCTCACTCTTGGGATGGTGTGTGCACAGTTAATTGGTGGACCATGGGGGTGTGGGAAATATGTCCTATTTTTACCTGAATTTTCAAATCAAAATTGAGCTCTCACAAAGAAATTAAGAGCGGGAAAATGGTGGGCTTGAGCTTGGAATTTCTTGGAGAGTGTATGAAAGGAATTGGGCAGAGTTTCCTCAAGGAATTTGGTTAGTTCTTATTTTGGCAAAGGAGGAGGTTGTTTAAATAGAGGGGGAATGGGTGGCTTGCTGCGCTCCGAATTGGGTACAACCAATAACTTTTGTGGAGGGCTGAAGAATGCCAAAGTCTAATTGGAATGAGTCAGCTTGGATGGGTGCAATTGGATTTTGATTGAGGCATGGGAGCTCTCAGTTTTGGTTCCTCGGATAACTAGGGTGGCTGGCCAAGGCAGACGAGGTGCTCAGGTGGCTCAGGATTCTTAGGGGAGTCCATTAAAGTAATTAATTGGGTTGGCGATGGGTTTTGGCAAAGAACTCCTTGGCTTAATCTTTTTAAGAAACAAATCACTTAATTTGGGGGACTCTTGGTCCATGGCTCATATAGGTTAGGCTAATTGGATTTAGGCTGGTCCTTACGGTTCACTTGGTGGTTGTAGTGGTCTTAGGTTGACCACTTTGGCAAGATCTGCTTACATTTGGGACATGGGTGGGTTTAAGTTGGGCTAGGGTAGGCTAGCCAAGATATTAAACTTAATTGATTGATAAAAAGAGTGTAGATGATTGTCACAAGGAGATTAGAAAAGATTTGGAGTGATTTGAATTGATTTGGAAGTTCAATTTGAAGGATTTTGGCTCATGGTCATTTTTTGGGGTGTTGGTATAAAATTGGGTTTGATTTAGGCTAGTGTTTGGCTATGTCCCAATTGATGATTCAATTTGATGTGGGTGATTGTAATGAAGAATTTTAGATATCAACTAGATGGCAATTTTGAGATTATGGAGTTCAATTTGGTGGAATTAAGGGATAAGGCTAATTTGGGGCAAAATTTGGGGTTTTGGTCCAAGTTGATTATTGATTGAAATTAAGGCTTGACCAAACCCATTTGAAGGTACAAATTGATATGGGGATGTTTTGTAAAGAGATTATGATTTAAAATTAGGGCAATTGGTAGATTTGTGAGTTCAATTGAGTGAGATTTTGATTTTGGATAAAATAGGGCCTTTTTGATTTGGGTTGAAATTGGATCCAAATTTTTTATTGGATTTTGTCTTAGCAAAGCTTAGACATGATGAATTTAAGTTTGGAATTGAAATATGGTAAAATTGGAATCAAATTAGTGGACATCGGGGCTGAATTGAGGTAATTGGGCCTTTAAAGGCAATTTGAGGCTTTTGGTCAAAATAAGTCAAATTTGTAAAATTGAGCTCAAAATAGTGGTTCAAAAAGATTTTTGGGACATTTGAAATAATTTTGAAGATTTTGGGAGAATTTGGGTTAGTAAGGGTATTTTGGTAATTTTGTGAGTTTTGGCTAATTATAGGGTTTCAAGGGCAATCTGGTAAATTGGGTAGATTTGGGAACAAAAGGCTAAGTTGGGTATTTTGGTAAATTTTGGGTGTCAGTCACCTTTCTTAGCCATGGAAAACTAGAATCCTTTACTTTAGGTCCTAAATTTATTCGTCTTAGCTAACCTTAGCCTAGGGCTAGTGGGTCTAGGGGACCATCTACATGAGTCTCCCAAAGGGTTAAGAGATCAAAGTTAAATAGGTTTAGGCCTAGGATAGTGAGTGAAAGTTCAATGTGCCAGTGTGTGTGTGAAACTGAGCAAGTTCACACCACCAGAGGGTTAGCTCTAAGGACAAGCAACCCTATGGGAACTCCCCTTGAGCTCCCACATATTAACCCCACCTAATAAGTGCTAGAGATTAGGACCAATATGTGGAGCTTCAGGTTGAGCAAAGAAAAGTTTAGATTCTCTAATGGTGAGGGTTTCTTTTCTAGTCCTCTAGGATTAGTCAATCGGAAAGTCATATGGCTAGACCATAGGCTATTAAACAGGGAAAACTAGACCTCAACCAAAAGTGGGTTAAAAAAAAAATATATATATATTACGATCTAATTCTATCAGGACCTTTTAGGTGACAATTGATTTAAGTGAATGAGTTCCTCACTACAAGTTTTAAGGCTTTTATGCACCTTTGCATCTATGCTTGTTGTGTAAACCTAATTGAAAACTATGCATACCTATACACTCGGAGGAGGGTAGATAGACATATGTTTTGTGTTGGCACATAAATTATCATAAAAATTAATCAATTCTTCTATTATTTATGCTAATAAATTAATCCCAAGAAGGAAGGGATTTTGATTATATAAGAACTTTTCAAAATTTAATCAACCGCCGTAGATTATGTTTAAATGTAATTTAGTAAGATTTAACTTTAGAGTGAAGGAGTGAATTTAGGAAAATCAAATCTTCCAAAAATTTCAGACCAAGACGAGTTATTGTAGACTAGAGCTTTTACTGAAGGCCTTACTAATTAACACTTTCCCCATGGGATTGTTACTCAGACTTTTTGAAAGGCATCTCTATATTACTTGAAGGATACGTGCACTTGTGTGAAACCCCTAGCGTGTAAACTATAAATCAAATTCTAAACTCTATAACATAACCATTTTACACACTAGACACCTAAAGAAACTAATACTAAATAATTGTGTAACTTCGAGTCGGGTCACTTGAACAAGGCTTGACAAAGCTCAGATAATTCTAGGCATTGTTATGCCCGAACTGGAAATTGCCATACTCATGAACTTCTAGGCGTGGCAACACCAAAACAAGTCGTGATCCCTCTAATCCAAGGATGGGTCCTGTGAGTATGTACTTAGTCAAATGTGTGTAGGTTGAACAAAAAAGAAATCAACACCTGGATTCCTAAAATATATGTTGAAAGAAAAATAATATATTCTTAAATTTTATTTTTGTGGAACCAACAATCTAGGTGTTCTACTATGATTAATTGACTATCCTTTTTTTCATGTCACAAAAGTAGATGAAAAAAAGGAAATGAATGCCTCCATATTTTTTACATTATAATGATCATGCACCATCCTCTAGCTCCAGATGCTACTTATTATTCAATGTAGATGATAATGATTTGAAAGATAAGGAGTCGATTGACTAAGAGGATCATTTTTTGCATGTATACTGCGAGGTGCTAATGTGGCTAACCTTGAAGTCCCTAAAAGATAATTGCTTGAGAAGGATGCTTCAAAAATACTAATGAAATACACTATTATGAAAGAATGAAGGGAAGAGCTGCTGGTAAAAAAAGGTTCTCTTTGTACACGCTGATGCAAATTTTTATATGCTATGCTTCAAGAATTTGCCACTACTACTTAAAGATTTTAATCCCCGACAACGGCACCAAAAAGTTGATGTGTACTTTATTTGGTTGATTAATTTTGTTTGTTCTATATAGTCACAATGAGATAAACACAAGTATATGTATCGCTCAAGTAATACAGGGCTTTAATGGGGTCCCGTTTATCGATCCCATAGGGAAGCGAGGTAAGAGGTCCTTACTCAAATTTCTAGTATACTACTATCAGGCCTTAGATTGGAATGTCGATTAAAATGGTGTTTTATCTAGCAACTACTCCTAAATGTGAATGTTAAATGTAATGATCATAACTTTTCCTAAATTCAAATGTTAATTCTAAAGATAACCACTTTTTGGATGAATTTGTTTGGAGAATTTATAGATATTAAAAAACTACTATTCTTTTGTAGTGAATTTGATAATGTAAAAGAATGAGGTATATTAAATATTGCATGTGTCAAATAGGAGAAATCCTATTCTTTAATTTCTTCCGAGTGTTATAAGGAACATTGACTAATCCTAAGTTTAGTCCCTAAATTTGTGGTTAAGCAGGAGGATACTGGGTCTCACTCTAGAGCTCCCAGTTCCCTTTGTCTAAAGGCTAACTCTCTCTTTAGTTCCCAAACACTAGGACCAGATTGGGGATTTTGGTAAGTCACCCTAGAATCTCCAATTCTACACCCCTCAAAGTATATTTCCCTATTTTTTGGCATCCAACCCCATGAACTTCACCATCCATGGAATTTGAATGTGGTTCTACTTTGTTGAGAATTACACAGCCCTCTCGGGACTTAATGTAATTACAATAAATTTTAACACTACAGCTGACCGTTATTATAATGTAAATGAAGTGCAAGTAAAAACCAACACAGTCATAATTAAAACTTCTTCTAACATGCATCCCAAAATCCTAAACATGAATCTTACTCATTGCAAAAGAAAAGTAAAAGGAAAACAATGGCATAATTCTCTCATGCCACTATTCCTTAATAAGAAGAAAGAGTAAGAAAACACATCACAAAGCACGAAGAAAACAAAACGGAAAACTTCATTTCATCAAAGAAAATCCACTAGATAAGTGTTTACAAAATCATAAGATGAGAAAGAACACAATACTTAGCTTTCTCCCCTAGAAAAAAAGAAGAAAATCTCTCCCACAAAGTCTCCCGCTGATCCATGCAATGCTAGAACATTCCCTTACAGATTCTCTCAAAATCTCCTCGTCAATCTCTCCAAAAAGGTAGAAATCTACATTTCTACTCTTATTTTAAGATCTTTAAACATTCTCCATGTCTTCCCATTCACACACACCATCTTTTCTTACATAAAAGCACTATATTATAGTGTAAGGATAAATTTCCCAAGAGATGCCTCAAGCAACCTTCCAAAAAGCATCCAAATAGATTGAATCTTCTAGAAATTCACCCGGCATCGTGCCCAAACTATTTTGGGTGCTGTTGGAACCATTTTGGGTGTGGTCAACACCATTTTCACATAACTCTCTGTAATCTGGTGCTGTTGACGCCCACCCTGTGCAGCTCCACCATTTTTCTTCGTTTGGCTCCGTTTTAGCTCCATTTTGCCCTGTTCAACTTGCATTGCATTTCTAACGAACAGACATAAAAAATAAGCATAAAAACAACCTTCATTTAAAGTATAATTTCATTTAAAAATATGTGAGAAGTGTAAAAGAGATTAACTATAGAAAAACATATCGAAATGTGCCAAGAAAGAAATTTCTTTCCTATTCGTTTTTGCTACAAATTGCACTGTTTTTGTTTTATTTCTTCCAAAACGTCATTTTCTGTACCTGAAATCAAAAATATACAAAATACCTACCCTTAAAGTGCAAAACTCCATTTCACCGTTGATGCCCACCCTGTGCGGCTCCACCATTTTGCTTCGTTTTAGCTCTATGTCGCCCTTTTCAGTTGCATTGCATTCGTAATCGACAGACATACAAAATCAGCATAAAAACAAATTTTATTTAATGTGTAATTTCATTCAAAAATATGTGAGAAGTGTAAAAGAAATTAAGCATAGAAATACATATCAAAATGTGCCAAGACAAAATTTTCTTTCTTGTTTGTTTTTGCTACAAATTGCACTGATTTTGCTTATTTTCCTCCAAAACTCCATTTCCTGTACCTGAAACAAAAAATATACAAAATACCTTCCTTTAAAGTGTAATATCATTGAAAATCACCAAATTTAGGCATTAAAAGAATATGAAAAATTTAACATATTTTAGCGTAACAAAACCCCCCAAACTTAATTGTTACTTATCATCAAGTAACACTATTATTTTAAAAACTAAATTTATTGATTTGAGGGAGTGGGTTTCAGTAGAGTTTTGTCGGAGCTATTTTAGGTTAGAGGAGAGTTGCCAGTAAGAAGCTGTCTGTCGCCGAAATTATAATCTCGTCACCTGCTTCAGAAGGACGTTGAAGTTTAGAAAATTATGAAATCAAAGTGACTTCATTTTTTTTATAGTTTAAAATGAAAGAGCACTATACCTCAAATCCAGTATCTATCTCGAAAGACAAACACACGCTTGAGGATGAGACTAGATCAAATAAACAAAGGAAAGTAAGACGTCCATCTGGTCAGCGAAACCATTGTATTTGCCGACAAATTTCCCTATTTAATATAAAGGATTAAATAAGGTTTAAATTAAGCTGGGTTCGGACATGCTTACTATAAGGGCAAGCCCTTATAGTTAATTACATCTTAAATGACCAAAGTCACCTAAGAAGACTGATAAAAATCAGGAAATATTATCTTCAAGTAATTTCAAAGAGTAGGACTCTTCAACGAAATCATATAAAAATCAAGAAATATTATCTTTAAGGAATTTCAATGGGTAAGACTTTTTAATAAAATCAAACATAGAGGTGTAAAAGGGGATTAGTTCAAATTTGGAACATTTTGTTGTAGAATCCAAAAGAGGAAGAACTAGGAGATGTCATGGATCTAGAGGCGAACCTTGGTGACTTCCCAAGTTATCCGAATGTTTGGCTTTAGTTTTGAGGAGAAATATTTAGGTGTTTCATCTTGCCAATTTTATTAGTTAGGGCTTACATTTATGTGAAATGATCACACAAATAGCCTCGAAGATGTGAGGGTTTAGGTCGTGACAAACGACAACCTCAAAATCCTAAGACGAGTTAGAGCTTATAATGTATAACAGGGCTATACAAAGGCCTAAGGATAAGGTTAGGGTTTACGTTGCATAAGCAAGCAACCTCAAAGTCCTATGGCTTTGTTGTTTATGTCTAAGGAAGGAAGTTCGATTTAGATGGGTTTTACTACTGAAGATGGTCGTGCTGCCCACCATGCTAGCTCCAAGCTTCAGCCGCGACGAGTTTAAGTTTTCTAGCGTGTCAAGTTATAATATCTAATCAGGTGGCTCTAAGGTTTAAGATCTTTAAATTTTATGGGGGCATATTAAAGTTGATTAGAGTGACATCGGCTAGGTTCCCACGGTTCCCTCGTTCCAACACCACTATTTTCTATTGGATTCACTTAGTCCAAATGAAATTACTAAACTTAACTTGATGAGTTCAGTAATTTCATTTAGACCGTGAGAAGCCTCGTTAGCAACCATAGGTTACCTCCTCTGAGGAATTCCCGATCATCCGTTAGAGACATCTTAATTTAGTTGCAACTGTAGTTTTGTGTGATGTTTGTGATTAAATTTTTGAGTTGTTTTATATTTTGAATGTTGTGGGAGTGAATTTTATTTTGGTTGTTTTTAATTTAAGTTTCAATTTTGGTTTTGGTTAACATGCAAGTTTATGTTGTTTTCATACATTTATGTAAATGCATGTATAAAAAGAAATAATGTAAGCATAAAGCATGTAAGGAAAAGGCACAAGAAAGACGGGACTATGAACTGTAAAAGCGTACCTAGCGAGTCTTCTCGTTCCACCACCTGAAACTTAAAAATGCATGTGATGGCATTTATGAAAAGGAGGAAAAGGAAAGTTCTAGTGGTTTTCCTAACTCTATGTTGTTTTTTGGTGAGTCCTTAAAAGTTTAATTAAGGATGATTTAATTGAGCAAAGTATAGTAAGTCTAATAGACCTATGAGGTATTCAACAAGTTAGGAGAAGGAAGCAGGTGCATGCCTCCCTCTCACCAACTGGTGAAAAGCCTCGAGTTCATTTAAACTTATTATGTTGCTTAATGGTTTATCCTGTAAATACTTCTAATGCTTAGTGAACATTGATGTCTTAATTATCCCTAAGAAAGAGGTAATTATCATTTATTATTTAATTTGAAAATTATGTGAGTGATTTTACTTAAAGGGCAAGTTGGTGTAACCAGAACACTTAGCCAATTTTTTTTAATTAGGCTTAGTGGTGTTTCAAGAATACTTGATTATGTTCTTTTTATTTCTCTAATTCTCATTTAGTCAATTTTGATTTAGCCTAAGTCACCACTAAGCCCTTAAGACTTAGNTCAACCTAGACCTATAAGAGATTATGAAAATCCTAAAGGAGATGAAATTCACTTTTTTATCCAAAATCCTGATGTAGTTGCTAATTCATTTGAGCTTAAACCTGTTATTATCCAAATGATACAAAACAATCAATTTGGAGGTACACCAAATGAAGATCCTAACTTACACCTCGCTAGTTTTTTAGAACTATGTGTTACTTTTAAATATGATAGAGCCTCAAACGATGCCATTAGACTTAGACTTTTTCCTTTTTCACTGAGGGATAAGGCTAAGATGTGGTTAAACTCGATAGCACCTGGATCTATTAGAACTTTTGGAGAAATGTCCCAGAAATTTCTATCCAAATATTTCCCTCCATCCAAAACTGCTAAGCTAAGAAATGACATAACGCTGTCAGATTGATGGAGAGTCAATATATGAAGCTTGGGAGAGATTAAAAGATCTTCTTAGGAAATGCCCTCATCATTCGTTACCAGACTGGTTAATAATTTAAACCTTTTATAATAGATTAGTGGGATCTCTTAAATTGATTATAGATCCTGTGGCTGGTGGTTCTTTAATGTCAAAACCTTTTGATGAGGCTTATTCATTAATAGAAGAAATGGCTACCAATAATTTTCAATGGCCCTCTGAGCGGGTAAATCCTAAAAGAGTAGCTAACATCCATGATTCTGATGCAATATCTATATTAGCTTCACAGTTTGCTGCAATATTAAAAACTTCTATCATTATGGGATGAATTATTCTTCAACACCTCCTATGATGGAAGAAAATTCATCTTGGTGATTTGTGGATGTTCAACCTTCATATGAAACCTTAAATGTTATTACTAGACCCAACAACCCATATTCAAACTATTATAACCCAGGTTGGAAGAATCATACAAATCTTAATTGAAATAACAATACTTCGACAAATCTTAATGGGAAGTTTTAGAGCAAATGCCCAATTATGTGAAGTTTATCAAAGATATTCCGAACAACAAGAGGAAGTTCTCAGATAATGATACTGTTGCACTTAGCGAAGAGTGTAGTGCAATTATTCACAAAAAGTTTCCTAAAAAATTAAAAGATCCTGTTAGTTTCACTATACCGTGTGCTATCGGTGTAAAATTCTATGAGAGAGTTTTATGTGATTTGGGAGCCAGCAATAACCTTATGCCTCTATCAATTTTCAAAAGAATAGGATTAGGAGAACTCTCACCTACTTCTGTAACTCTTAATTTAGCAGACTGATTAGTTACATATCCTAAGAGAGTTATAGAAGATGTGTTAGTAAAAGTTGACAAATTTATCTTTACGGTAGATTTTATTGTCTTAGATATGGAGGAAGATAAAGAAATACCTGTTATTTTAGAAGGACCATTTTTAGCTACTGGAAAAGCTATAATAGATTTTCAAAAAGGAGAATTAACTGTGAGAGTAAATGATCAAGAAGTTACTTTTAACATTGCGAAATCTATGAAATACCCTGTTGTTGAAAGAGATAATGAATGTTTTCGCATGGAAATTGTTGAACATCTACTGAATGAACATTTTAAAGAACATTTTGAAGATAAAAAGTATTTTGAAGAACAATTCGAAGATAAAAAGTATTTTGAAGAACAATTCAAAGAAAATGATGAAATTTTTCTGGACAAATTAAAAAATGAAGAATTAGATTATGTTCAAAAAAGATTTGAAATGTTGGATATTACAGAAAATGCTAATATAATTCCATCAATTATTAAACCACCTGAAATTGAGTTGAAAACATTACCTAACTACTTGAAGTATGTATTTTTGGGAGACTCATCTACATTACTTCTTATTATATCTTCAGAATTAAATGATTTACAAGAACAAACACTGATAGATACATTGAAAAGATATAAGAGAGCTTTTCGTTGGACCTTAGCAGATATTAAAGGAATCAGTCCTTCNTTAGAAAATGGAGAATTAGATTATGTTCAGGAAAGATTTGAGATGTTGGATATTAAGGAAAATGCCGATAAGAATCTGTTTCCGTCAATTATAAAATCACCTGAACTTGAGATGAAAATATTGCCTAGCCACTTGAAGTATGTATTTTTGCGAGACTCGTCAAGATTACCTGTTATTATATCTTCAGAATTAAATGATTTGCAAGAGCAAAGACTGTTAGATACATTGAAAAAATATAAGGGAATTAAATGATCTGCAAGAGCAAAGACTGTTAGATACATTGAAAAGATATAAGAAAGCTTCTGAATTAAATGATCTGCAAGAGCAAAGACTGTTAGATACATTGAAAAGATATAAGAAAGCTTTCATAATTAAATGATCTGCAAGAGCAAAGACTGTTAGATACATTAAAAAGATATAAGAAAGCTTTTTTTTGGACCTTAGCTGAGATTAAGAGAATCGGTCCTTCAATCTGTATGCACAGAATTATATTAGATGAACAATATAAACTAAGAGTTGATCCACAACAGTCATTCGATCTGTATGCACAAAATTATATTAGATGAACAATATAAACCAAGAGTTGATCCACAAAGATCTGTATGCATAGAATTATACTGGATGAACAATATAAACCAAGAGTTGATCCACAAAGGAGATTAAACTCAATGATGAAAGAAGTAGTCAAGAATGAAATTTTGAAATGGTTGGACACTGAAATTATATATCCGATAATGAAAGTAGTAGTTTATAAAGAATTTTTGAAATGGTTAGACACTGAAATTATATATCTTATTTCAAATAGTGCGTGGGTAAGTCCAATTCATTGTGTTCCTAAGAAAGGTGAGTGACTGTTGAAACAATAGATGGTGCATGCGTAAGTCCAATTCATTGATTACCAAAGAAAGGAGGAGTGACTGTTAATACAAAAGAATATAATGAGTTGATACCTATCAGACAAGTCACTGGTGGCGCATATGCATTGATTATAGAAAATTAAAGACTGCCACCAGGAAAGATCATTTTCCCCTACCATTTCTAGATCAAATAGAAGATAGACTTGCTGGACACAAATATTTTTGCTTTTTAGATGGATATAATGGTTACCATCAAATTCCTATTGCTCCTGAGGATCAAGAAAAGACAACATTTACTAGTCCTTTAGTTACCATCAAATTCCTATTGCTCCTGAGGATCAAGAAAAGACAACATTTACTAGTCCTTTTGATTACCATCAAATTCCTATTGCTCCTGAGGATCAAGAAAAGACAATATTTACTAGTCCTTTTGGTTACGATCAAATTCCTATTGCTCCTAAGGATCAAGAAAAGACAACATTTACTAGTCCTTTTGGAACGAAGAATGCCTTTTGGACTATGTAATGCAGCTGCAACATTCCAGAGATGTATGATGTCCATATTTAGTAAATTAATTGACGATGGGCTAGAAGTATTTATGGATGATTTCTCTATCTTTGGAACATAATTTGACGCATGCTTAATTTATCTTGAAAAAGTTTTAGAGTTATGCGAAAGAACTAATTTTGTTCTAAATTGGGAGAAATATCAATTTATGGTTGCAGGAGGAATTGTGTTAGGGCATAAAATTTTGGAAAATGGTATGAAAACTGACCCTGCAAAAATACAAGTTATATCTAAACTGACACCTCCTACTAGTGTAAGAGAAGTTAGAAGTTTTCTGGGACATGTTGGTTTTTACAGGCGGTTAAAGATTTCTCAAAAGTTACTACACCTCTATGCCAACTTTTAGAAAAGGACAAGAAATTTGAGTTTAAATGCTTTTGAGTTATTAGAAAAATTAAACACGGCCTCTATTATAGTTTCACCTAACTGGGAGAAACCATTTGAACTGATGTGTGATGCTAATGATTATTGTTATTGGAGCTGTTCTTGGACAAAAGTATGAAAAGATTTTTAAAGTTATATAGTACGCTAGTAAAACTCGAGGCTGCCTTGGACAAAGGTATGAAAAGATTTTTAAAGTTATATACGACGCTAGTAAAACTCTTAATGATGCACTTGGACAAAGGTATGAAAAGAATTTTAAGGTGATATACTACGTTAGTAAAACTCTTAATGATGCTCAAATTAACTATACTATTACTAAAAAAGAGCTACTAGCTACCGTACATGCTTTAGATAAATTTTGATCTTATTTATATGAAGCTAAATGTGTTGTGCACACTAATCACTCAGCTATTAAATATCTGATGCAAAAGAAAGATGCCAAACCAAGGTTGATAGATGGATATTATTGATACAAGAATTTGATCTTGTAGTTTATGATGCCAAACCAAGGTTGATTAGATGGATATTATTGATACAAGAATTTGATCTTGTAGTTATGATAGAAAGGGGACTGATAATTAAATTGGTGATCATTTGTCAAGATTAGAAAACCATGAATTATCTGATATTGACAATGAAATTACAGACAGTTTCCCTGATGAACAGCTTTATAATGTTAGTGTGTTGAAAATATCATGGTATGCTGATATTGTTAACTATATTGTAAGTGATATTTTTCCACCTATGCTGACATTGCAACAGCAAAGGAAATTCATGCATGATGTGAAAGCATATTTTTGGGATGAGCCTTATTTATATAAACAATGTAAGGATCTGATTATGAGGAGATGTGTACCTTATGAAGAAACTGAACTGATTATTTAAAAATGTCATGATTGTGAATTTGGAGGACATTTTGGGAGCGATAAAACTACTTATAAAATTTTACAAGCTAGATTTTATTGGCCTACTATATTTAGAGATGTTTAAAGATATATAAAAACTTGTGATTGATGTCAACGAGTAGGCAATATATCTGTAAGAAATGAAATGCCTCTAAATTTCATATTGGAAGTTGAGATCTTTGATGTTTGGGGATTAGATTTCATGGGACCATTTATCCCTTCATTTGGGAACTTATACATATTAATTGCAGTAGACTACGTCTCTAAGTGGATTGAAGCACAAGCTTTACCTCATTGTGACACTAAAGGTGTTTCAATATTTTTAATGAAAAATATTTTCACTTGATACGGAATGCCTGGGATGATTATTACTGATGGAGGATCCCATTTTAGGAATAAATATATTCAGAGATTGGCAGAAAAATTTAATATTATTCATAGAATCTCTACTGCTTATCACCCTCAAACCAGTGGATTAGCAGAAGTTTCTAACAGAGAGATTAAACAAATACTTAAAAAGACTGTGAAGCCTAGTAGAATAGATTGGTCCACTATATTGGATACAACATTATGGGCTTACAGGACTGCTTATAAAACTCCTATTAGAATGACTCCTTACAGACTGATTTTTGGAGAGGCTTGTCACTTACCAGTAGAAGTGGAGCATAAAGCACATTGGGCGATTAAAGAATTCAATTATACTTTGAAAGATGCTGGTAAGAAGAGATTGTTACAATTAAATGAATTAGAAGAATTAAGAAATTAATCTTATGATAATGACAGAATTTATAAGTAAAAACTAAAGTTATGGCATGATCAAAAGATTAACCAAAAGAACTTTAAACCAGGACAATAAGTTTTGCTTTACAATACAAGGTTGAAGTTATTCCCTCGAAAATTGAAGTCTCGTTGGTTAGGGTCATTTACTGTGACTCAAGTTTACACTTACGGAACTGTGAGTTCAAAATCAGAAAATGGGAAATAGATTTAAAGTAAATGGACATAGATTAAAACAATATTATGAGGGTAAAAGACCGAGATTGAAGATCAGAAAACTGGAAATAGATTTAAAGTAAATGGACACAGATTAAAACCATATTTTGGCTATTGAAATTGAAGATCAGAAAACGGGAAATAGATTTAAAGTCAATGGACATAGATTAAAACCATATTATGAGGGTAAAAGACCAATTAAAGAGGTTTTATAATCAGTCAACTGAAATAATATCTGAATAGGTTGGGCTGACGACGTTAAACCAAGCACTTTATGGGAGGAAACCCTAATCAACCTGAATAACACCTGAATAGGTCGGGCTGACGACGTTAAACCAAGTGCTTTATGGGGTCAACTTGAATGAACCCTGAATAGGTCGGGTTGATGACGTCAAACCAAGCGCTTTATGGGAGGCAACCCATATTTATGTTTATCTCTATTACAATTATGGTAGTTTTTATTTGAATTTATTGCTAGTTTATAGTAGTATTAAGCTCTACTACTCTTATTTACCCTTCAAATATCTTAAAAATTGGATCCATAAAGAAAAATTGAGACGCATTCGGACCAGAGCAAAACTATGAAATTTTTGCCTTGAGCGCCGAAGGCGCCCTCGACGGCACCGACAGCGGGTTTTTCTCGAGAGTCCAGGCAAAAATTAATATAGAAGCGCGCCAACGGCGCCCTCGACGCCGCCGACGGCGAGACCGGTAAGAGGCGGTTTCTTGTGTCCGATGAGCATTTTTAACGGTTTTTGGGCGGGAATAGTCTTTTTAAACTCAAAAATTAGAAATTTAGTTCATATTTTCTCCCCAAAAATGAAGCAAAACTCTGTCAATTTCATTCCTATGGCATCCAATTCCCCTGATAATCCTAGAATGTGAGTTCTCAATCGGCGAAAGTACATTAGTGCAGAAGCACAGCGAATCTTCAACAAGTTGCTGACGAAGAAAAGATTAATAAAGAAGTGAGGATTCGTGAATCACAGATTGAATAATCCCACAACGGATATTGAAGCAACAATAGTGCGGCAAAGATGGGAAGTGTTGTGCTACACTACTGCCACCGTGGTAGTTCCTGTGGTAAAAGAATTTTACATGGAATCAACCAAGGAATATGTGCGAGAAGATGGATCACTTTCACTCCTGCACGGATCAATGAGTTATATATGAAAGAATGTTCCTTTCTGCCACTATTCTAATTTCGTCCCAACGAGAAACCAGATGAATGAAATTTACCAGTATTTGATGGGAGAAACTGATGATTGGGAAATGCGAGAGAACAGGTATGTTAGTTTTTCTTCAACACTTTTGAGTCCCGTCTCTAAACACTGGCACTTCTTCATTTCTTCAAAATTGTTACCGATAATGAAAGTTGGTAAAGTTTCTAAAAAAAGTGCCATTCTGAATTATTGCATCCAAAGGGGACTGCCGATTGATATTGGATCTATAATTGTGAAGTCAGTCTTAGGCCTGATCATTCACGGATCAACTTATGATCTTGGACACCCTTCAACAATTTTCTCACTTTGTAGCCACTCCTATGTATCCTACGAAAACTGGGAAAAGGTACTGCTACCTTGGAAACCTTTGGATCCAACTGAAAGATTCCCATCATTTGAAGCTGAAAATGACATGGCTATGATAGTTGATCAATCTTCTCAGAATTCTCTGCAAATACAACCCTTAGTCCCTGATAAGTCTTTGGTGATCCTATGCTGAATCAAGAAATTGGAAAAGGAGGTAGAAAATGTGATGAATATAATTAATAATATATCTGATTTCTTCGATCATTTAGACCGGAGGATTAAAGAACATTTCGATCATTCGGGACATTTAGAAGATAACTTGATACGACTGATTGAGAGGATTAAATTAATTGAGGAAGATTCAACTCAAGAATTTCCATTCCGACCCTTCTACAACCTCTTCGTCCATGTGCAATCAATGGGTGATCTCAGAGGAGAAACGAGCACAGAATCTGACGAGTAGTAGATCTCATATGTTACATTTATGTTTGTGTTTAGATTTGAACTTTATATTTACTTTGCTTTAGAATTATGCTTAAAGATCTCTGTATTAGTTGAGACCTAACATAAGATGTTTTGTTTTCAGCGTTTTGACTGTTGTGGCTTGGATTGCGACGCTGAATTAATGTATTGAGGTTGAGAAAATACCTATTTTAGGTGTGTTCTGTAACGTTTATTGTATCTCTTGGAATTTATATATATAAATGTGATGTTATGTTTTGTGAAAGTTTGTATGTGTTAAGTACATCAATTAACTATTCAAAATTATATTTATAAAGATTAAACGGATGTCATTTAGGCTTAGAATTGATCAAAATTGCAAAAATACAAAATTTGGACATAATCAATAGAGCCCGCCGACGGTGCCCTCGACGCCGCCGACAGCGAGAATTTCCCGACACTTAGGTTCAAAAACAAAATAGAGTGTGTCGACGGCTCTATCAACCCCGCCATAGGCGAGATGGTGAAAATAACTCTTTAACCGCGATTTTGACCGGTCAACCGCCACTATTCATCATCACCTTCCTTTTCAAAACACCATTTTCGAATTAGGCCTTAATAGATCTTGGATTGGGAGACGATTTCAAGGCTGTTTGATATCAGATTTGATCTTCTTTAGGTAAGAGCATCACTCCAAGCTAAATATATTTGATTTTCACCATGTATTTCTTTCACATTGAGGAAAGCCAAAAATTTGAAAATGTGAAGAAAATCTTGGAAGAAATTCATGGATTTTAATGTTAAACTCTTAGAATTACCATTGGAAGCCATTATTTACATATTAGAAGTAATTTTTGGAAATTTTCTTTGATTGATTAGATTAAAAATGGCTCCACGTCAAAAGAGAAGAGTTGAGTTCGATAATTCACGCTTCGTCAATGTGATGGCTCAAACTCGATTTACTTCGATACTTCAAGGAAAAAAATGTATTCAAGGTCGAGTTTTTGAGAATCCTGGAGGAGAAATTGAGCAGGTTATTGCCGAGCGGAGGTGGGAAAACTTTTGTTACACCACCAATAAAGCCGATGCAAATGTGGTGAAANTTCTTCAAAAAATTATTTATATCATTTTATGTAGTAAACTTAATTCAGGTAACTATATTTTTTGTAACTATTTAAATATTATGGTAGATTTAAAGAAACATTTTTGTAATGAAAATTAATTTTGTAACTTAAGATATTTAGTATAAGAGAATAAGATTAGAGTTAACTATTTAAAGTAAAGAAAACTATATTTTAAAGTATTAAGAATCTCGAATTTCAATTGAGAAGAAAAGATTGGGGCTCAATGATGTAAAAGCTATGAAATATTTATAAGGTAAGAAATTCTTTGAGTTTCAAATTTAGGGAAAGAAAAGTAAAGTTCAAAATCATTAAAGGCTATCTAGATATAGTAATCCTCACTTGAAAAAGGAAAAAAGAAAGGATTGAAAACAATCCCAGAAAAGAAAAGAAAAATATATAGGATTGAACGCAATCCAAATGAAAAAAAGAAAAGAAAAAAAAAAGAAAAAAAAAGAAAAAAAATGAAAGTGAGGAGAAGCTTAAGGAGATGCCTAATAAAAAATTGGCTTCACTGGACCTACCTAAANAGTATACTTTTTTGCTTCCATGTTAAATGCTACCTCTAAGGCGTGACACTATTTCATTTCCTCTACTCTGTTACCGACTTACCATCATAATGAGGTAACTAGAGATAGAGCTATTCTGAATTTCTATATTCAGAATAACAAAATTATAAATGTGGGGAAGATTATTTTCAAGAATATATTGACTACAACAAGGAGTGAGACTAGTGGAGGTCTAGGACATCCTGGACTTAGTTTTGCACTTTGTCAACTTTCTGGAGTGGAAGCTAGAGAGGAAGAGTGAGTTCACCCTATGAAACCCATTAGTAAATTAAATTTGGAAACTTGTGTATCCTATGAGAAATTGAGAACTGGAATTAGGAGTCAGGAACCTTCTACTAGTAGAGACGTTCCCTCTACAAGTTATGACCCTCCTCCTTCTAGTAGCTCCCCTACCTTAGCAGATTTGATGGAGTTGACTACCTCGCAGCGGAAGAGCATAGATTTGATAAATGAGAGGATTGAAGGTTTAGAACGCCGACATGATTATGATAGTGAGTCTGCAGAGGCATTCTGATTTTGAAATAGCCTATTATGATGCTCAGGCCGGACACTACAGAGGAGAGCCTAATGTTACATTTCTTAAATGCCCCCAATATACTCAGTATCAACTCAATCCACCTGCTGATCAAGGTGACGATGAAATAGTTTGGGATTTTGATATTTAGAATGAGATTGATGTACTGATGTTTGCATTTTTGTTTATTTTTATGTTATGTAATCTTTTTATGAAAAAAATGAATGTCATTTAATGTATTTTGTGGATTGTAATGTGATGTAATGTTTATTTTCATTTTAGTATTTTTTGTCTTTTATTTAGTATTTTGGTTATGTTAGGAAATGTTATGTTTGTTTTAGTTTTATACGTGTTTCAAAATTTCATTTCCTAGAAATTCCTCTAATAATTTATATGTGTAGAAAGCTCCTAATCTTTCATACCAGGTGAAGTAAAAAGTGGAGAAGGCC
>JXCR01134514.1:244137-261121 GCA_002079205.1 Phalaenopsis hybrid cultivar
ATATTTTCAAAATATTTTAAAATTTAACATGACCTTTGGTATTAGAGGGTAACTTTAGATAACTATATTTGTGTTTCTAAATATATAGTAAACTTAAGTGATAATTTTCAATAATAAAGGTTAATTTTAGAGATTAAGATATTGGTTATGATAGAATAAAACTATGTTTTTCTATTATAAGTAAATAAATTTGTATTTTTAAAGTATTAAAAGTCTTAGAGATTCATGTAAGAAGAAAAGAATAAAACTTTATGAAAAATATTTAAAGCTAATNGAAGTATTAAAAGTCTTAGAGATTCATGTAAGAAGAAAAGAATAAAACTTTATGAGAAATATTTAAAGCTAATATAAATTTATAAAGTGAAGAAATGTGAAAAGTTTTTAACTTTTAGAAGAGGATAGTGAAGTGCAAAATCATTAAAAGCTATCCATATATAACAATCCCCACATAAAAAAAAGAGAATGAAAAAAAAAGAAGAAGGACTAAAAATGATCTTGAAAAGAAAAGAAAAGAAAAAGAAAGAAAAGAAAAAGATGTGAGGAGAAGCTTGAGGAGAATCTAATTAAAAATTAGCTTCACTTGAATCAACTTAAAGAAGAAGACTTGACTACATTTTCTAAACTTATATTTCAGTATTAGTATATNAGCTATCCATATATAATAATCCCCACATAAAAAAAAGAGAAAGAAAAAAAAAGTGAAGGGATTAAAAATGATCCTGAAAAGAAAAGAAAAGAAAAAAAAGAAAAGAAAAAGATGTGAGGAGTTAAAGTATTCATGAAGTTCTTTTTTATCTGAATATTCTAAGTGATTTTAATATGAATAATTTATAATTTTCCTTGAAAAGAATAAAGAATAAAAAATCTTAGACTTGACTGCTAGATATTCTTATACCTTTAGTGTTAACTGGAGTTATTTTACATTTTCTTAAGTTATGTTATTATTTTTAGTAGACTAAAATATAGAAATCTAGGAGTTAAAATATTCTCCATTAGTCATATTTTTATGTAGTAAAAGAGTTACTTGAGGACAAACAACAATTAAGTTTGAGGGATTTTGATACTAAAAAAATATATGCATTTTTAGACCCATAATTTATACTCATTTTTGGTGATATTGCACTTTAAAGGAATGTATTTTTCCTGTTTTATTGCAGGTTGTTGATTTTTAGGACTTGAAGTAAAAATGATGAAATTTGGAGTCAAAATAGAGTTTTTGAAGAAATGTTCAGTGCCGACGGCGCCAGACTGGGCTCCATTTGATAGAGAGCATGGATTTTATTTATGGACTACTGGCATCGTCAGCGCCAGAATGGGCGCGGATGATGCCAGTGTCGGTGTAAGACTTATTTCTAGAAGATTCGACGAATTTGAATGATTTTTGAAGAGTTTTTGGATTCAACTATTGGAAAATCGTCCTTATGCTCTATTTGAAGCTAAAAATTATCAGAAAAGGCCCCCTTTGTGCCCATTCACACCCTTCAACCATTTTCCACTCTCTTTCACGCTATTCCACATTCCGTTTAGCCACTTACAGTCCATTAGTCATTTAATTGTTTTATATTTTTGAGTTTTTGTGGTGAGTTTAAGCGTGAATTCTTCTCTAAGAGTGTTGGAGAGAGAGAGAAGTGAGAGAATTCTTCTTCCTACATTTCCTAAGAGTGACTATAAAGGATTTGCTTTGAGAAAGAGTTTCAGATAAGTGTTGTTTGTTTATTATTATTGTAAGAGGCTACAAGAGATTTGCTTTGAGAAAAAGTTTCAGATAAGTGTTGTTTGTTTATTAGTGTTGTATGAACTTTCGGGATTTGCTTTGAGAAAGAGTTTCAGATAAGTTTTATTTGTTTATTAGTGTTGTATGAACTTTCTTTTATATATAAAATTTGTGTTTTGTTGTATCTTTCTCTTGCAGTTTTCTTTATCTTTCTTTCTACTCTGAGATATGGTGAAATGAAGAGATAATATGGATGTGCCAATAAAACTTTCTTTTATATATAAAATTTGTGTTTTGTTGTATCTTTCTCATGAAGTCTGAGTAGTTCCCCTTTATTTTATATATGAAATTTGTGTTTTGTTGTGTCTTTCTCATGAAGTCTGAGTAGTTCACTCTAATCTTTCCCCCTGCTCTGAGATGTGGTGAAATGAAGAGATAATTTGGATGTGTCAATGTTAAAATATAAAATAAATTGTGTTGATTTTTCAACTCCATTCTCAATTTACTTCTCAATTTGGCCAATTAAATTATTAAAATATGTTGTGAAACGTATGATATGGAAAATGAAGTATGAGTTTTACAACAGAGTGACAATCACATTTAATTCCATGAAGGTATAATTAGTTCGTGGAATTAAGTCCAAATAAATAGGAAAATATACATTGTTGGGTGTAGAGTTTGAGATTTTTAGGGTGACAGACTAAATTCCACAACTCGATCTTAGTGTTAAGAACTAAAGTGAAAGTTAGCCTTCAGGGGAAGGAAAGTGGGAGCTCTGGAGTGAGAGTTAGTATCCTCCTAGCATAGCCACAGATTTAGGGACTAAACCTGAGATTAGCCAATGATTTTCTATAACACTGAATTCGGGTAGAGAATTAAAATTGCTCCTATTTGGCACAATAAAAATTTAAACCATTTATCTCATCTCATTTCACCAAAAACTCATTGTAGTGGGAAAGATGCTTTTTCATATTAGAAAAATTCATCACATAAACATAGTTTAGTAGTTACTGTTTTAAACTTTGCATTTAAATTTTGCTAGTAGTTAATAATTTAGTTATGATAGTATCTCAAACATTCAAAATAAGTGACAGTAATTTTGTTTTATTTCTGTTAATTTCCTAGTTAATTTATCATTTTAAATTTAAACCTTCCTCGTGGGATTGATATTTGAGACTTAAATAAAAAGTCTTATGTTACTTGATAACGATATGTATACTTACATAGAATCCCAAAATTAAGTGCTTTATGTTATTATTCATAAAATACCACATCAAGTTTTTAGCGCCATAGTAAAGTGGAGTCAACTTTATAAATTTTACACAACTATATTTTCAGGGAGCAGCTGTCAGCCGAGTTCGACTTAAGGAGTATTTAAGTGTTCCCTTCGCTTAAGAAGGTGAAAGACAAAATAACAATCACTAAGTTTGTTTTCTCTGTTGTCATCAAGTTTTTTGTCCTCGCTACCATAAGGACTATCACCACCACCACCATAAAATTTATGGTCACTGCGCCTGCTGCACCCATGCTGTCCAAAAGGAAGGAAATTTTGCATGAGCTGATGTCTGTTTTCACCCTACTACCATTTATGTTTGAAGTTAGATCTAATTCAAGGGTCATGTTGTTGACCCACATGCAAAGGGGGAATAAGAGTCAAAAGGCTCTTTAAAAAAATTATAATGAAAACTGACAAAGTAATTCCTTCTATTGGAATCCCTCTCTAGGAGAAAAAGGAACAGAATGAGACCTTACTTCTTCTTAGAGGGAATCAGTTTCATCCTCTCTCTTTTGCCTCTAAAAAAGGAGA
Source organism: Phalaenopsis hybrid cultivar (assembly GCA_002079205.1). Classification (NCBI taxonomy): domain Eukaryota; kingdom Viridiplantae; phylum Streptophyta; class Magnoliopsida; order Asparagales; family Orchidaceae; genus Phalaenopsis; species Phalaenopsis hybrid cultivar. The sequence goes on from JXCR01134514.1 coordinate 247,659, forward strand.
ATACCTACATAATTGCTGCTACACTACCCCTCAACATGGTCATAGTAAGGTAACGGTAAAGTATATGCCAATTACACGAGACCATTTCATTTTTGAGAGGTTGGCTCACAATGAAATTGTTCAGTCACCAAAATTTTAAAGAGGATCAGATGTGTTGTGTCAAATCAAATGAAAAAAAAATAGATATTGGATGAGGACATGTCTATCTTGTGATCTCATAGACCCACTAAGAGAGCAGAGGAAGTAACACCGCCATGCATTTCTTTGAAGCCTCATCTAAGAGATTGTATGGTGCCTAATGTTACAATCGTCCATGCTACTACCACTTTTCTGAAACCCATGAGACGTACCGGCTAGATCCCATATTAGGCTAAGAATAATATCTACTGCCATAAATAGAGAAGCTCCTACACCAAATGACAATAAGAAATTTCTTTATTGTGTGTCTGGTTCAAGTGACAGTGAGCATAATTCCTCCCGACGTGGCGATATCACAAACAAGACACCCCATCTTAAAACACCAACTCTTAAGAAGGAAGTATGGTTAATACCTATGGAAAAGTTAAAAGACTAGTCTATGAAAAGAATTATAAGTTTGATGTTCTGACTGCCAATACTACAACTACACCAGAGCTTGCCATAGAAGGGCATGTTCATCAGGGTCCTTTAGTTGACCTTAAATTTTTTAAAGAGAAGTCATGCAAGGTTACCTTGGAAAATCTTAGAACTGACATTACACAATTGACCAAAAAAAATAGAAGGGATATCAATGATGAAGATTATGACCTGATATATTATATGGAAGAGAAATTTTTCAAGATCAACATTGTTGAAACTAGAGCCTCATCATCTCTGTGAGATGCCTCGTCCATTGCTGAGGAGGACACCACTTTGATGCTACAAAGAGTCATTCATCAGAAGCGTAAGCATATCAACCATATGGAGAAAAGAATGGAAGAGATAATGACGGTTATAACAAATCTACAGAGTCAGCCTCAATCTCCAAAAATTGCTCATGCGGAAGCGAATCAGCTAGAGTTCATTTAAAATACATACAAAAAGAAAGAATTTACTTCCATGAGTAGAGATGAAAGACCAAAGAAGAATTACATCCTCAACATGATACAAAAAATGGACATGAATCAGATGGTTGAACAATAGGTGAGAGAAGCCTTGGAACATTCAAAAGGAAGCAAATTAATTTTAAAGAGCAGACTTTACTCAGAGGAGTTTGATGTCATACAATATCACAATGGTTTCATACCACCGTCGTTTAAAACCTTCGATGGAACCGGGAACCCCTGATAGCATGTTGCATACTTTCAAGCAAGTTAGTACAACGAAGGGTTAATGAAGCATTTTTGTTCTACTTGTTTATAAGTGGCAGCTTAGGAGTTTCCTTCGACTATGTTGACCTCATTTTTGGTTGAGGTTTAGTTTTCCTCTTTAGTAGCCTAGGGTCTAGTCATAGGACTTTCCTGTTAACTATTTCTAGAGATCTAGAAAAGGAACCCTCACCATTAGAAACTCTAAACTCTTCCTTGCTCAACTTGAAGTTTCACACATTGGTCCTAACCTCTAACACTTAGTAGGTGGGGTCAGTATGGAGGATCTCAAAGAGAGTCCCCATAGGACTGTTTGACCTTAGGGTTGACCCTACAAGTTGGTCTAGGGCTAAGGCACTCACTTTCACTCGCTCTCACTCACTCTCACCCACAATAACTTACAAACCTAAATCCAAAATTTCTTGACTTTGATCCCTTGATCTTTTGGGAGTCTCATGTAGATGGTCCCCTAAACCCACTAGCCCTATGCTAGGGTTTAGCTAAGACCATTACATAGAGGACCCAAATGGGAATTTCATTGGTCCATGGCTCATATAGGGTGTTTAGCTGACCAAAGGAAAATATGTTGAGATTTTCATACCTATTTTATACTATTTTTGATGATATTGCACTTTAAAGGAATGTATTTTTGATGTTTTATTGCAGGAATGATGAATTAGGGTCATTAGAGCAAAAAGATGAAAAAAAGAGCGAATTTGGAGTGAAAAGGACCAAAATGTGAAGAATTGAACTAGGACGCTGATGGCGAACCCAACGGTGCCGTCAACGAGATTTTCCCGAGACTCCAGAATAAATTCACTTAGAAGGCCCGTCGACGATGCCCTTAAGGCCGCCGACGGCAAGATCTACGGTTATGTCCAACCAGGCTTTGGATGAGGACGAATTTTGGAGGGGTGCTTAGGAAACTCTTGGGAAAGCTCATCCACAACTTTAAAAGAAGATTTTGGCCAAAAATTGAGGAGAGCCTGGAGGTCCTGGAGGTTAGAAAGGTCCTGAAGATTGGGGGAGACTTAAAATTGAAGTGTGAAACAAGTGTAGATAGTCTAAATTGTGAGGAATTCTTCGAGAGATTGTAAAAGTGGAGAGAAAGTGAGAGATTTCTTCCTCCTTACCGCTTTNAGGCCGGAGTTTGGAGGGGTGTGTAAATAACTCTTTGGAAAACTCATCCACATCTTTAAATTGAACATTTTGGTCAAAAATAAGAGGAGGAGGAGGAGAATTTTGGAGTTCTGGAGGTTAGATAGGTTCCATTAGTGTGTAGAGAGCTTGCTAGAGCGTGTAATTGTGAGGAATTCTTTAANGGAATTCTGTGTGCTGTAAGGAAAGGAAGAGATTCAGAGGAACTTAAGGAGTTTTCTTGGGGAGAAATTAGAGAAAAGTTTATTTACTTGTTGTAGTTTGTATGACTTTGATTTTATANAAGAAATTGTCAGAGTGGAGGGAAAGAGAGAGATTTCTTCCTCCTTGTTGCTTCGAAGAGGAATTTTGTGTGGTGTAAAGAAAAGAAGAGGTTCAGAGGAACTTCGAGGAGTATTCTTGGGAAAAAATTTAGATATAAGTTATTTACTTGTTATAATTTCTATGGCTTTGATTTTATTTATGAATTCCATGTTGTGTTGTGCTTTCCCCATGAGTTCTGAGTAGTTTTCTCTGTCTTTCTCCTTGTCTCGNGAAAATTTAAAGAAATTGTTATGATCTTTTCACTTCGATCTTAATTTACTTTCAATCTAGACAATTGATTTGTTAAAATATGTTGAGTTTAGAACTAAGGTGAAGATTACATCCAAGATTCAAGGAGGTTAAAGCCCTTAGAAGTTGGGTGCAAATAAATAGGGAAATAAAATTATCGGGCATAGAATTGGAACGTGGGTGCTCCGAAGTGAGAGCCGGTATCCTCCCAGCCTAGCCACAGATTCAGTAAACAAGCGTAGGAAGATCCGAAGTGAGAGCCGGTATCCTCCCAGCCTAGCCGCAGAATCAGTAACCAAGCATAGGATTCAAAGTGAGAGCCGGTATCCTCCCAGCCTAGCCGCAGATTCAGTAAACAAGCGTAGGATTAGTCGCTGGTATCCTCCCAGCCTAGCCGCAGATTCAGTAACCAAGCATAGGATTAGTCAATGTTCTTTACAGTATCCTCCCAGCCTAGCCGCAGATTCAGTAAACAAGCGTAGGATTAGTCAATGTTCTTTATAACTGGACCAAAGAGTGAAGAATATGATTGCTCCTATTTGGCACATACAATATTTAATGCATCTCATTCCTTTACAGCATCCTCCCAGCCTAGCCGCAGATTCAGTAAACAAGCGCTGGACCAATGGGTAAAGAATAGGTATGCTTCTAGGTAAAGAATAGGTATGCGGTATGCTTCTATTTGACACAATACAAATTGAACTGATTCACTTTATCTATTCACTATAATTTCTTGACAAGGAGANACCATGAAAATGTTTAAGAAATTTTGATGATCTTTTCACTTTGATCTTAATTTACTTTCAATCTGGCCAATTGATTTGTTAAAATATGTTGAGTTTTACAACTAAAGTGAAGATTACATCCAAGATTCAGGGAGGTCAAAGCCCTTGGAAGTTGGGTGTAAATAAATAAGAAAATATTACTATCAGGCGTAGAATTGGAGATTTTAGAGTGACAGACTAAAATCCCCGATTTGGTCCGATCGTTTGGGTGCTGATGTGTAGATGTTAGCCTTCAAATGAGGGGAATGTGGGAGCTCCAAAGTGAGAGCCGGTATCCTCCCAGCCTAGCTGCAAAATCAGTAACCAAGCATAGGATTAGTCAATGTTCTTTATGTCTGGACCAAAGGGTAAAGAATAGGTATGCTCGTATTTGGCACAATATAATTGAACTAATTCCTTTTATCCATTCACTATAATTTCTTGGCAAGGAGAAGGATGATTTCTCATATATTGAATATCACTATTAAACGTTATTCTCTCATTAGTTACTATCCAAAATTATATACTTATTTCAATTGCCTATTAGTAACAGATAAGCAACTTCAACATTGTTGTAGTTGAACTATTACATTTTATTAAATCTTAGTCCGTAGTATTCTATTTCCCCTTATGGGATCGATATCTAGGACTCCATTAGAGTCCTTTATTACTTGAGCGATATGTATACTTGCGTTAACAAATTNTCATTCACTATAATTTCTTGATAAGGAGAAGGGTGTTTTCTTATATATTGAATATCACATTAAAAACTTCATTAGTATATTTAGTTATTTAATAGTTATTATTCTGCATATTTATTTCAATTGCCTATCAGTGACAGATAAGCAAATTGAATTCCATTGTAGTGATTAAATTATTNTTTCTAATATTACTTTCTGTGGGATCAATATTTATGACTCCATTAGAGCCCTATATTACTTGAGCGATACGTATACTTGCGTTGATAAGTGTGATTTTACAATTATTGAATATTTTATATATACACCTTTATCAAATCTATAACTGTTATTAAGTTTTGGTACAGTTGCTGAGGAATTAAATCTTNTAATATCTAGAACTCCATTAGAGCCCTATATTACTTGAGCAATACGTATACTTGCGTTGATAAGTGTGACTTTANACAAATTCAACTTTAACATTATTGAATATTATATCTATTCATCTTTATTAAATCAAACATATGTATATAAAGTCGCAGTCAAGTTTTTAGCATCATTGCTGTAATTTAAAAATCTTCTAGTAGCGTTATCAAATTCTTGTAATTGTTGATTTACAAAAAGGTCGGTCAGCCATTAAGGCTCTAACACTTCATAATTTGTCAAATTCAATTCAATTGACTTTGAAATTTTTATCCAACCTCATCCATGGGTCAATTAAGATATCAGAGGAGAAAATGTGATTTTTTAGAATTTAATTTATTTTATATAATTATTTTCATGCAAAAGTAGGATTTTTTAAAGAAAATTTCTAACTTGACAAAGGTAAATTCTAATCCATTGAATTATTTACTGGAGGTAGACCAGGACCAAATAAGTCTTTGGACCACATTTCCTTGTTTTTTGAATTCTCTGTGATTTATAATAATTATTTTAATTTCTCATTTATTTAATAAAAAACAAATATTTTAAATGATGAAAATTAAGTTTTGCTTCTTTGAAAAATCCCTGTGAGGCTAGAGAACCCAGAGGAGCAAATTTCATATTTCTTTATTTTTATTTGATTTATTGGAATTATTTTAGTAAAAACTCATTTTTAGCCTTTAAAAATTTTTTTAAAGCTTTGAAATTCAATATCTTAATTTATAAAATAAGAAAAAATATTCTAATTGTTCTTAAGTGATTAGGAAGCAATTTAGAACATTTTCATGAATTTTTTTATTTTTGTGTTTTTTATGAATTTTTAATTATTTCAAATATTTAAAATAGGTTAAAAATTAATTTTTTATTCTAAATATTATTTTATTTTTATAAAATATCTCCGATCACAGAGAACTCAAAAAAACTAAGCCTCGTAATTTTTTGGAGTTTTATTGATTTTTTTAAAAATCATTTAAGTGTTAAAAGTAAAATTTTTCTTTAAAAATTAACTTAAGTTACCAAATGAACTCAAATTATTTTGAATTTATACAGTGAGTTCTCTGGATCATAAACCATTGTCAAAATAAAAAATCAAGTCATTTAAATGTTTATATTTTCCAAAATTAATTATTTTTTGTGATTTAGTGTTTGTAAAATTTAAATGCATTTTAAATGACTTGGCCCATGAAATTATTTCCAAAAGCTTCTATAGTCATGGTGGACCTTCCAATTTTTTTTTAGAATTTTCTGATTAATATGCTTATTTTCATGATTATTTAAAGAAAATAATGTACAAGAACTTGAAAAATATGGATCTCTGTATAGAAACCTCCTCTAACTTTGGAAAAATCAGAGTATGTTTCCTTTGACAGAGGCTACAACATGCCAAAATTTCAAGCCAAGGTGATGTATTTATATGCATGGAGAATTAAATGATCCCAAACAATTTTTAATTATATAAAAATATTTTATGCATCAAATGGACTTGAAATTTATTTCACATTATTCTCCTCTATTAACTGAGCAAGAGGGTATTTTTATTTTATTTTTGTTATTTTTCTACACAAAGTTATGGATTTTATAAGTTTGGGGGTATTTAAATAAATAGAAGAAGCCATATTTATCTATTTAAACTACGCGTGCCACCTCAACCTACGACGGCTCCGAAGGCATAAAGTTAAGGGTATTTAAATAAATAGGAAAAAGCCCTATTTATCTATTTAAACAGCGCGTGCAAACCCTAAAGTCACCCAATGATTTACTTGGTCCACTCCACAGGGACCATGCCTCTCTTTGATGAATCGATGCCTCTGCCGAGACACTCTGTATCAATGCATCACCGGAAAAGAAGAAGGTATGGATACATAGGTTTCCACACCAGTATTGTTTGATGATCTCGCACGGCGAGTTTGTTAAATGAATCATGGGTCTTAAGTATTAAATGTTGTTGCAGTTATTGTTACTGAGTCTGAACATGCGAAAATTTCAAGCCAAGGTGATGTATCAATATGCATGGAGAATTAAATGATCCCAAATAGTGTTTAATTATATAACAATATTTTATGCATCAAATGGACTTGAAATTTATTTCACATTTTTCTCCTCTATTAACTGAGCAAGTGGGTATTTTTATTTTATTTTTGTGATTTTTCTACATAAAGTTATGGATTTTCTAAGTTAGGGGTATTTAAATAAAGAGAAAAGGCCCTATTTTTCTATTTAAACCGCGCGTGGCACCTCAACCTACGACGGCTCTGAAGCTCCACGCGGCGCGCTTCCATTTGACGACGCCATCCACCTCAGTGCTAACTCCGCCCGTTAATTATGTCCCAAAGCGTCGTCTGGCTAGATCTCCTACGTCCATTAGATACACACTTGATCAAACGGCTCCCCGTCATCATCCCCGATAGAATGATCCCGTGATCGCACACCAAAGCCCTAATTATCAGCCTAGACTCAACCAAATCACCTTGGGTTTGATCCTATGGACTCTTTTAAGTAAAACGAGCACATCTATACAATAATCAAGCAATCAAATTAAATCTAAGTAAATGAAGAATCAAAATAGGCTCGGGATGAGGTGAGGTTTTATACCTTTGCTCTGAGAATTGAAGCTTCGATCGGAGGGTGTTGGTATGTTTATTATGATCCAAATAGTCTAGGGATTGAGTCCTTGGTCTTGGTGCAAGGCCTAGGTATGAATTTGATCACGGTCGAATTTGGGTGTTGGTCTAGAGCTATGATAGAGGCTCTGTGGAAGGGGGATTTTATGGGGCTTTGGCTTCTTTCACTATTGTGAAGGTGTGGCTAGAGTTAATTGTAATTTTGGGTGGACTGTGGAGGTGTATTTGGTTCTGTCTTGGTTTCCGGCAAGGTTCCAAGCTCAAAATTGAGTTCCAGCAATGGGAATCAGTGAGAGAAAATGGTTGGAATTCACTAAAAAGATCTTAGGGAAGCACTTGAGAAGTATGGAGAGGCCTCTCTAAGAAAATTTCAGCACTTAGTATAACGGCCATGGACGTGGCCTTTTATAAAAATGGGGTTATGGTGGCTGTCATGACCAATTATGAGGTGTAATGTGGTGCTTAGGTGGAGGGAAAAGGTGCTCCATAGTTTAATTTGGATGAGTTGACCTCTAGGTTTGATTTGGGTGAAGCTCCATGGTGGTGACTCCCAGTTTTGAGCTTTTCTGGCCCAAAGGCTGGCCGGCCGGCCAGGGGGAGGTGGCTAGGAGCTTAGGGAACCCAGGGGAATATGTCATAGCAATTTAGTGCAATAATATCTAATTTTGGTAAGGATATCTTAAGCACATGCATTTTTGGAAATAATATCCCTTGATTTGGGGGACCTTTGGTTCATGGCTTGATTTAGGCGGTTTCATGGTATTTGGACTGGTCACTAAGTCCAACTAATGGTTGTGATGGAGTTGTTTTGGTGACTTTAGGGTGCCTAGGTCACATTTAGTTCATGGGTCCTAGTGGGTGCAAATGACCAAAATATCGGTTTGGGCTATGTTAGTCATGTCAATTGGCCCAAAAAAAAGTTTTATTTAGTGTACATGATCATAATGAACAACTTTAGTGAAGAATGGAAGTGGTTTTAAGCTCAAATGAAGGGTCAATTTGAGGGAATTTTGAACTTTAATCAATTTGGTCATGTTGGGCTAGGCTTGGGTCTAGCTTGGGTTAGCCTTGGGATAAGTCCAAATTGATTGTTGTGAATGGTCAATAGGGACCTCATGAAGAGTTTTCAACTTGATTTGGATGCCAATTTGGAGGTTAAGGATATCAATTGGGTGAAATTTGGGGACTTAGCTAATTCGGGTCTAAATTTGGTAATTATGGATTTAGGCCAAAATCAAATGGTTTTGAGGCTTCACCAATGACAATTGATGGTTGATTTTGATGTATAAGAATGTTATAAAGATTTTGCAACATTAATTGAGGCCAATTGACTAGGCTATGGGTTCAATTTGGTGAGATTAGGTCATATGGTCAAAATTGGGGTTTTGACCCAAATCAAAATTTGGGCTCAAATTATGGGCCAATTAGGCTTGGATTTGGTTTGTTTTGGTCATATAAAAAGCGAATTTGAGTTTAGGATTGGAGTTGGGGCCAATTGAGATCAAATTGATGGACATTTGGGTTGAATTTGGGGAAATTTGGATCTTTAAAGGAAAATTTGGGGATTTTGGATAAAGATGGTCAAATTGGCCAAATTGGGTCATGTGGTAGTTGAGAAAAATGAAATTGGGAATATTTGAGATTTATTGAGAATTTCTGGGAATTTTTGGAATCTTTGAAATTTTGGGCCAAACATGGCTATTTTGGTAATTTGGGGGTGTTTTTTTTTTAGGGGTAAAAGGCCAAGATGGGTATTTTGGTAGATTTGAGGTACCAACCATCACCAACAAGCCATGGACCAGTGAAAACCTCATTTCGGATCCTCTGCATAGTGGTCTTAGCCAAACCATAGCCCTAGGGCTAGTAAGTTTAGGGGTCATTTACGTGAGTATCCCAATAGATCAAGGGATCTAGGCTAGAAATTTGAGTTTAGGGTTGTCGGTGATTGTGTGTGTAGATGAGTGTAGAGAGTCCCTTAGCTCTAGACCAACACCCAGGGTTAACCCTAAGGTCCAACAGTCGTAAGGGTGACTCATCTTGAGTTTCCCCATAGTGACCCCACCTACTAAGTATTTAGAGATTGAGACCAACATGTGGCACTTCAAGTTGAGTAAAGAAGATGGTAGAATTTCTAATGGTGAGGGTTCCATGTCTAGTGTTCTAATAATAGTCAATAGAAAAATCTTATGGCTAAACCTTAAGCTACTAAAGAGGAAAAACTAAAACTCAACCAAAAGTGAGGTCAACAAATACGTACATCAGTTTAAACAATACATGCCTCTAAAACACTGGGTCTCTATTAGGTTGTATGAGCTCACTAACAATGTAAGATCCAAAATCAAAAAATGATAAACAGTAATCTCATGGCTCAAATATTTTATTTAATCTATACATTGATATAATCCACATCGCCTGCAAATACTTACATTTGGCGGCCACAAGTCCACTTGAGAATGATATCATCACAGCTATACATTTGGCAACTCGGTTGCCTTCTTTGCTCATTTACAGGCCAACAAAAATTTCAATTTACTTAACGATAGATAAACAAAAGCATTTGTATTCTTTTATGTACTGAATTATTTTGTATTGTTTATATTTTATATTAAAAAAAAAAGAAAGCATATCTAACATAAAAACATAAGCTAATGTTCATTAAGAATAACGCTCAAATTAAATAGGACTATGATGGACGCATTTTACATATCTTATCGTCTGCTGCGTCAATGACATCTTCCACAAGTTCTAATTTTTTCATCCAAATAATTCTTACCATTTTGTATGATTCACCATAAAATTTTAACACATTATTTGACTATTTTAATGCAAAATTTTAAATGCAGGATGTGTTATACAAAATAAAAAATGATCGAAACGTACATATATGTTATTGGATTGGGATTAATCCAAAGAAACTCAGAGATATTCATTATGTCAATTTTTCTTTTGTTTCCCGGGAGTTGCGGACATCCCAGCACAATTCAAGGGAGGAACATCTTGCTATATATATATATATATTTAATCTATATATATATCCCCACACAATTCAAGTTGCGGACATCCCCACACACATATATCACGGTAATTGATATGATTTCAGACTGAACAAAATTGCAACCTCATTATTAGCCCGTAACCCACCTTTTAGAGGTGTAAGCGAGCATGCTCAACTCGTGTTCGGCTCGTTCATATTTCGAGCTCAAAAGTTGTGTTCGTGTTCGGCTCGATTGCTTAACGAGCCGAACACGAGCTGTTCATGAACAAAGGATCCTTTTAACTGCCCTAATCACGTAGCAATAATACGATAAAGGTTTGAGCAAGATTTAAAAATTATTATTTATATTAAAACATCATTTAAATCTAATTTAAGAATTTTTATTCNTTAGGAAAAGAAAGGTGATGTTCAAAATCATTAAAGGTTATCTAAATATAATAATCCTCACTTGAAAAAGAAAAAAAAGGATTTAAAACAATCCAAATAAAAAAAAAAGAGAGAAAAGAAAGAAAGAAAAAATATGAAAGTGATGAGAAGCTTGAGGATATGCCTAATCAAAAATTGGGTTCACTGGACCTATCTAAAGGGAAAACCTAAATACAATCCTGAACTTATATTTATGGAATAGATCTTTTACTAGTAGAGTTGTCATGAAGTTTCTATCATTTGAATATTCTAAGTGACTTAATATTGCAACATATAGTCATTCTTGAAATGAATAGAAGACTATAACTCTTAAACTTGATGAATAGATAATCTTGTGGCTTTATGACTAGATAATCTTGTGGCTACAGAGTTAATTAAATTACTTGAATTTTTTTTCCGAAAATCTCACTATGATATTTATTTAAATCAAACTTATAGTATTTTTGAATTAAAATTTTACTACAATAAATCATAACTTTTATATAGTGCTAAAATTACTTGAGGACAAGTAATAGTTAAGTTTGGAGGATTTTGACCAAAGGAAAATAAGTTGAGATTTTCATACCTATTTTATACTGTTTTTGATGATATTGCACTTTAAAAAAAAATATTTTTAATCTTTTGTTGCAGGAACGATGAAATAGAGTCATTGGAGCAAAAAGATGCAAAAAGAAGCAAATTTGGAGCGAAAATGACCAAAATGTGAAGAATTGAACTAGAGCGCCGACAGCTCCATCGACCCCGCCGACGGCGAGATTTTCCCAAGACTCCAGAATTAATTCAGTAAGAAGGTCCGCCAATGGCGCCCTTGAGGCCGCCGACGGCGAACTCGGCGGTTATGCCCAATCAGGCTTTGGATAAGAACAAATTTTGAAGGGATGCTTAGGCAACTCTTGAGAAAGCTCAACTACAACTTTAAAAGAAGATTTTGGCAAAAAATTAGAGAGGTCCTGGAGGTTAGAGAGGTTTCATTAGTGTATAGAGAATTTAATAGAGTGCCAAAATTGTGAGAAATTCTTTAAGAGATTGTAAGAGTGGATGGAAAGTGGGAGATTTCTTCCTCCTTGCCGCTTCGAAGAGGAATCATGTGTGCTGTAAAGAAATAAAAAGATTCAGAGGAACTTCGAGGAGTTTTCTTGGGAAGAAATTAGAGATAAGTTTATTTACTGTTGTAGTTTGTATGACTTTGATTTTATATATAAATTCTGAGTTTTATTGTATTTTCCCCATGAGATCTGAGTAGTTTTCTCTGTCTTTCTCCTTGTCTTGAGATTTGTCGAGTTTTGTTGTATTTTTCCCATGAGTTCTGAGTAGTTTTCTCTGTCTTTCTCCTTGTCTCGAGATTTGTGAAATGTTTTTAAATTGGTGAAGCCATGAAAATGTTTAAGAAATTGTGATGATCTTTTCACTTCGATCTTCCCATGAGATCTGAGTAGTTTTCTCTGTCTTTCTCCTTGTCTTGAGATTTGTGAAATGGTGATTATGAGATCTGAGTAGTTTTCTCTGTCTTTCTCCTTGTCTTGAGATTTGTGAAATGGTGATTTCCCCATGAATTCTGAGTAGTTTTCTCTGTCTTTCTCCTTGTCTCGAGATTTGTGAAATGGTGATTTGAAATTTGAGCCATGAAAATGTTAAAGAAGTTGTGATGATCTTTTCACTTTGATCTTAATTTACTTATGAAGTCATGAAAATGTTTAAGAAATTGTGATGATCTTTTCTCTTTGATCTTAATTTAATTTCAGCCACGAAAATATTAAAGAAATTGTGATATATTTTCACTTCGATCTTAATTTACTTTCAATCTGGCCAATTGATTTGTTAAAATATGTTGGTTTTACACTTTGATCTTAATTTACTTTCAATCTAGCCAATTGATTTGTTAAAATATGTTGAGTTTTACAACTAAAGAGAATAATACATCCAAGATTCTGGGAGGTCAAAGCCCTTGGAAGTTGGGTGCAAATAAATAGGGAAATTCAATCTAGCCAATTGATTTGTTAAAATATGTTGAGTTTTACAACTAAAGTGAAGTTTACCAATCTGGTCAATTGATCTGTTAAAATATGTTGAGTTTTACAACTAAAGTGAAGATTACATCTCAAGATTCAGGGAGGTCAAAGCCCTTGAAAGTTGGGTGCAAATATGATATTCTTTCAATCTGGCCAATTGATTTCGATCTTAATTTATTTTCAATCTGGCCAATTGATTTGTTAAAATATGTTGAGTTTTACAACTAAAGTGAAGATTACCAATCTGGCCAATTAATTTGTTAAAATATGTTGAGTTTTACAACTAAAGTGAAGATTACACAATCTGGTCAATTGATCTGTTAAAATATGTTGAGTTTTACAACTAAAGTGAAGATTACATCTCAAGAATCAGGGAGGTCAAAGCCCTTGGAAGTTGGGTGCAAATAAATAGGAAAATAAAATTCACGGGCATAGAATTGGAGATTTTAGAGTGACAGACTAAAATCCCCAATTCGGTCCTATCGTTTGGGTGTTGAAGTGTAGATGTTAGCC
>JXCR01134514.1:261316-272235 GCA_002079205.1 Phalaenopsis hybrid cultivar
TATATATATAAAAGTTTTAAGAAAAAATATGAAATCAAACTGACCCCATACTTTTCATAGTTTAAATGAAAGAGCGCTCTACCTCAAATCTTGTATCTATCCCGGGGGATAAACACAAGACTTGAGGATAAGACTCAATCAAATAAACTAAGAAATATATGACATCTATTTGGTCTGCGAAAACTATTTTATTTGCCGATAAGTTCCCCTATTTAATACAAAGAATTAAATAGGATTTATTTTAGGCTGGGTTCGGAAAAGCTTCCTATTAGGGTAAGCCCCTATAGTTAATTAAATATTAAATGATCGAAGTCATTTAAGAAAACTCTGGATAAAAATCAGGGAATACTATCTTCAAAAAGGTCAAAAGGATTGAACTTTTCAACGAAATTGGACTAAGAAGTGTCAAATGGGAAAGACTCAAATTCAGAACATTCTTGAGGAATTCAAATGAGGAAGAACTATGGGAGGTCATAGATCCGGAGGCGAACTTCGGTGACTTCTCAGTCTATACTATGGTTTGGCTTCAGTTTCAAGGAGAAATTATTCAAGTGTTTCATCCTGCCAATTTTATTTAATTAGGGCTTATATTTGCGTGACACGGTCACACAAGTCGCCTAGAAGATATAAGGGTTTACGTCGTATCGGAAGACAACCTCGGAACCTAGAACGAGTTAGGGCTTATATTGCACAGTCTGACTGTGCAAATGCCTAAAACATAAAGTGAGGATTTATGTCGCGCTAAGCTGACTACCTCGAGATCATATGACTTGTTGTTGAATTATAAGGAAAGGTTTTGTTGATGTAGATATGTTTTACTGCTGAAGATGGTCGTGCTGCCCACCGCATCATTGCAGCGTTGAATTTAGTATTCAAGTTGTTTAAGGTTGAAATAATTTAAAAGGTTAGGTCACCAATTTATCGTAGGTATCACCTAGGAGCTGCTGTTGGCATCCTAATCTAGGGGAGAGTGTAAAAGATAAACATGTTAATGTGCAATAAAATCATGCAGTGGTAATGTGAAAACTCTACATCCGACAGAAGGATATACACTGAAAGATAGAATAAACAAACTACACTGGGCATGTGTGTGTGTAATGTGTATAGGAGAAACGAAATAAAAGAATCAAAAAGGCGAAAAAAGTTGAAAAAGAACATTCCGTAATAAATCTGAAACAAAATAAAGTTCGTAGGAAATCCAAATAAATCCATAGATGTAAACTTGTAGAAAATCCGAAAGAAAGAACGAAAACGAAAAAAACACCAGAATGAACTACAAGTTCAAGAGGACCGTAAGCTTGGTAGTGAGGAGGACTTAGAGCTGTGTTGTAGACCATAACCTTAAGTACTGACTACTAGACTGACTTTCTGCAGAAGACAACCCTAATCCAACTCGAGTAGCCAACCGTTTACCTTTGTAAAATTTTTCATACATTTCAGTCTGAATCTGCATGCAAGTAAAAGCCGTAGGTAAGTAGGTTGTTTGGTAGTGGAGGTGATTTTGTATTTTTCAAGTGTATATATATATATATTATTATTTTTTATTTTTTTTAATAATTCGATCGACAAGTTGAATACCTTAGTCGAACTAGGACTACTAACAACTTTAGACTGCCGGCGGTAGAAACCCCAAGGCTGGGCGAATAGTATCTTTAAAAATTTCCTACTCTACCCTCTTCAAGGTCTCTGAGTTGGGAGATACTATTCTAAGGGACCCGATTCTCTATAATGCAATTTTATCATTGTCCTTAACCTTACACACTCCACTTACAACCTTGCTTGATGGCCCCACATATAGCAAGAGCGCTATATGTGCGCACTCGTGTGTCCTACACGAGATTTAGATCAAGAAGCAAGGAGAAATAAGGGACGAGGGAACAAGGAGGAGAGAGATGAGAAGACAATCCACTTAACACAATTTCGGAAAGGAGGTGGGTTATTTCTCAATCTCAAAGAAAATCAGAATACCTGTCAAAGCAGTTAAGTCTCTCCCGGCGTGGTGTAGGGATGTGAAGTGATATAGTGTCTAATATAGTGTAGGATGCGGAGTGGGTGAAGTGGTGAAATAGTGTAGTGAGGTGGTGGAATGAAGTTAAAATAATAATGAGAAGTCGAGATATATATGAGAAAACCAAAGTAAAAAGAAAAAGACAAAGAAGCAACAGGCCTAGATAAGTAAAAAAAATGGCAAACCTGATCGAGAAAAATCGGGCAGCATAACGCATAAAAATGGATTTTTCACACCTGCAATTTGCACAACTAGGAAAGTACACAAGCATATGAATGACAACATCCAGTGTTTCCATCAATCCCAAGCATATATGTAGCATAGATAAAAAAAAGAGTGAATAAATTTTGTAAGACGGGAATATGAGCAATGTGAGCCAACTTCCAAAAGTGTACAAGCGCAAATTTCATACTTAAGCAGGTATAAACATGGTGTAACTTCACAAGTGCAAAGTGTTCGTTTTGGCAAGTATAGATTGATAGACACCTCTTTTGTGCATGAGAAAAGGTGAAGAGTGTGCAAAAATAAAGCTTATGTGTTATGCATATGAATGACCATGTAAATGCGCAAGAAATAAACACATATAACATTTTCCATGAGTGTTTCAAGTAGGGTCATTCCCAAATCCGAAAATTTCATATGAGAAAGACTTCCAAACAAAGCCACACATAAAGCATTAGTTTGCACATAAGAAGGGCTCCAAAAATTCAAGTATAAGGCATATAAGTTGCACATGAGAAAGGCTTCAAAAAGCCTCACATAAAGCATGTAATTTGCACATAAGAAGGGCTCCAAAAATCCAAGTATAAAGCATATAACTTGCACATGAGAAATGCTTCAAAAAGCCTCACATAAAGCATGTAATTTGCACATAAGAATGGCTCGAAAAATCCAAGCATAAAGCATATAACTTGCATATGAGAAAGGCTTCCAAAAGCCATATGTAAAACCAACCCTTGGCCTACCAAAATACCTTAAAAGCTAAAAGAAAGTCTCATATTTTCACACGTAAGGGAAGACTACCAATGCCATGAATAAATCCCAATACTTTAGCACATGAAAGGTATTCTAAATGTCACGAACATACTTCACATCTTGACATAGAAAGAGGACTTCATAAGCTATACATATGCATTTTTTTAAAGAAAAATCTCGAAGGCTGCATATTTTGCAAAGCTAACCATATCCACCACATGTGAGCATGAGAAAGAGATCAGAGAGCCATATAAATCCAAATGTTGATGTATGAGCAACACTTCAAAAATTGAGCGCATGTATTGAAGCTTAGATGTAGAAAGGGAGCTTCAAATTCTAACTTATATATCATGTGAAAGAGAGTTATATGCCAAATCCTAACATGCGAGGAGTGCTTCAAAATTGAATAAATATTCCAAAGTTTGCCATCAAATAGGCAAATCAAGTATGTCCCTAGAGCTTTGCCATAAACATGAAGAAATCAAACCAATCCACGCCTCTCTTTTTTCTTTTGTTTCCTTTCTTTCCTAACTTAAAATAAAGCAAACAGTACATGTGGCGTGATAACACTAACAAAACGCAATTCATATGATTCAATCAAACACTCCTATGACTTTAGCAAGATGAAAATCTGGCCATCTTAAATATTTCAAATCAAAGGATGTATCTCAAGAAATCATCAGGAAACAAAACTTGCAATCAAAGAAGGAAGAAGCCTTTTTTTTTCTTTTCATTTAAATTAAGAGCAACGGAGAAGATCCATTACTCCCGAATGCTTGCTAGAGAAGAGGAGTCTCCTTTGCCTTTTCTCTAGTTTCCTTTTTTTTTTCTTTTTTTTTTTTGAACGGTAACAGAGAAAACGAAAGTCCCAAGAACACAAAGCACAGACCAACTAAGAGGGGAGAATCACTCAATATTCTGGCAGAACCTCCCCACCCTCAAAGAAGAATTCGGCCAACTCCTATCCTACCCCCCATGGGGTTTTTATAGCAGAGGAAGGAGGAGAAGCCTACCAACCCTACCTGGGGTGAGTCGACCCGAAAATGAAGAGCGAAGGAAGCGACAAGAATCACATAGGCACATAGGCACGGGAGGGGAAAGCCGGAGCGCGACAGAGTCTTTTTTTTGCAGGGCGGCAGGCCTACCAGGAGGGGACCTTGGGTCGAAGCTTCACGAGGAAGAGGGGTGGGGGCGGTTTGCGAACGAGAGGAAGGAAGGGAGGCGTGCGAACGGTAGAGGGAGAGGGCGGCGCGTGCGAACGGGAGAGGGGGATTTACGGATTTAAGAGTTAAAAAAAAATTTCTTTTTCTTTTTTTGTTTTTTCAAAAAGTGTCAACTTTCGTGCAATTTATTCGTGCGCGGCGTCCTAGCAAAATAGGTGTCCTCTCTAGATAAATTCGACATTCTGAACGCATCGACGCAGTCTGTTTTGTCATCCGGGGTCGTTCAGACAACCCCAATGATGATTGGGCCAAAAACACGTCAAATTTAATTTTCATAAAATTTCGACCTGCGATCGATCGTCTAAAAAATTTATTCAAGTTCTTAACAAATAATGGCGCAAGCAATGTGAATTGTAGTAATCGAATGTGTTGACTGAACGAATCGCAAAATTTGTACGCTCGAAGGTGCAAATTGTGCAAGAGGCAACCTTAAGTCTTAAAGGTCCTATAGGGACTCCTTTTGAGTTCCCTCATGTTAGTTTCAACCTCCTACGTGCTAGAGGTCAAGATCCGCATGCAGAACTTCAAAAGAGTATAGAAGCAGTTTGGATTTCTAAAGTGAGATGTGTTCCATTTTTAAGGGTCTAAGATAGTCGAAGGAAGAATCATAAGGCTAGACCCTAAATCCTAAGAGGAAACTAAACCTTACTAAAAATGAGGTCAACAACTCTATTACAACTCGAGTGCACTTTCAAAAAGAATTAAACAGATAGAGAAAGAGGTGCATAATCTTATACATGCAATTGAGAATATTTCGGAAATGTTGGATCACCTAGATTGGAGACTTAAGGAACATTTTGAACAAACAGTGCGTATTAAAGATGGTTTGGTACGTATGTTCAAGAAGCATGCATTAATTGAGGAGGAAAAGGCAACTGATGAATTTCCATTTAGGCCATTCTATAATCTTTATGTACACTACCAGTCTATGGGAGATCTCCAGGAGAACGAGAGTGACGAAGATAAGTGAAGTTGAATTAAGCACGGAACGTTTTGTCTAGTATTGTTTGTTATAGTTTGTTATGTTGGACTGCTTTACTTTAAGTTGTTGCACTATTTTTGTTATTTGCTGTGAAGTTTGATGTTTAGGTTTCAATGTTTAGGATGTTGGTTTGCTTTAAAACATTGAATTTGTTATGTGTTGGCTTGAAAAAGGTTAATTTGTAATAACTCAGATTTCGTATATAAATATGAGTTTTGTTTTGTTTGTGAAAATTTAGTGTTAGTTTGATGTTTAATTATGCTTAGAAAGGTTTATTTGAGTCAAATGGAGTTTGATATAAAGCGGTACAGAGCAAATTTCTATAAAAACTGAAATCGGGCAAAAATACGCTCCAGTGCATGATGCGCCAACTTACAGAGCCTTGGCGCATGATGCGCCCAATGTCCGAACACGCTATATTGCCTAGAAAACCGCGAAATTGCACTGACAACCTCCATTTTTGCCGCTTGAGTCATCTTCTACCTCAAGACCTTGATCTAGGGCATCACATTGCAGGCTAAATAGAATGATTCAGAGGATATCATTTTCTTTTGGTAAGAGCTTCACTTTAACTTATAAATTTTTGATTTTCACCATGGATTTTGGGAGATCCGAAAAACGGGATTTTTGATGAAAGTGTTTGAAGGAAACTCATGGTGAAAATTTTCTTACCAAATAATCTTGCTTAGAGAGTTAGATTTTCGATTTAGTAATTTATTTGGAATTTATTTAGATTTTCGATTTAGTAATTTATTTGGAATTTATTTAGATTTTCGTAGAATCTCTTGGACCATTTCAAGTTCATTTGATCTTACCATACTGTTGAATTGATCAACCCTGGTTAAATTAGAGTTTCATTTCAATGCTTTGAATTATGCTCAATTTTCATGATTCAATTAATCCATGAGTAGGGCAAGTAGTCACTTCTTTGGTGTTATGTTTGAAGTTTATGTGGATGGTTACCCATATAGGTAGGCTTGGTCGCTTAAGGCAATCTTACTATTTCTTCTCAATTGAATATGAGCTTGTAGTGTTTTAGGAATACTTATGATAAGATTTTCTTTCTTTTTTAATCCCTTTAAATGGTTTTAGATCGAGCCTAGTTCACTACCATGCTCTGGATCTTTTATGGATACATTTGTAATTTTGAAAAAAACTTATGAAATGTGTTTGATTCTTATTAAGATACTGAATGATGCATAACCATTGGTTTGGGGCTACAAAATAGTTAATAATTGACTTCCTAACTTGTGCCCCCTTTCACTGAATCATCCAAAATTAATTATCCTCCAACCCTCAACAATTTGAATAATTAAAATTATACATTTTAGTAGAAAATGATGTGAATTAGATTCTACCCTTTAACCCTTATATTTAAATCATCTCAGAGGATTAATTATCAAAAATATCACTCTTTTACCCTCTGGTTTAACCTAAATTTTAATTAGAGTATAAAATTCTAAAATTACAATTTTACCCCTAAGGTTTTCTATCCCATAACACTTTTAGTTTAATTCAAATGACCATGAAACATTGATGGTCTGTTACTCATGGGTTCATTGAAAAATCAAAGAATATTTTAGATTTTTCTGATTTTTTTTATTTTTTAAAATTATTTTGGTTTATAATTATGAATTTTCAATGTTAATTAATTTGATTTGCTGAAATATATTTTCTGTCCTTAGGAAAGTTCAAGTGTGTTTGTATGGGTTAGAGGACCAATTTGAATACTTTTCATAGATATTTGAATTATATTTTAGTTTTTATGATTTTTACTTAATTTTAAAGAGTAAATAAATAGAAAATATTTTTTTTATTTTGAAAATTATTTTTTTTATTATTCATTAGTCCCTTTGATATCCTAGAACTCGAAGAAATTTATTTTATAACTTTGTGACTTTTATCTTATTTTTTATAATTATTTTAATAAAAAAATATAGAAAAATACATTTAAGTAATTAAAAAATATTTTTATAACTTAAAAAATTTATAAAAGCATTTTTAAGTTTTTTTTTAATCAAGGAGTAATTTGTGATATTTTAGAATGTTTTTGTATTTTTGTATTTTTAATTAAAAAATAGTTAAAATGAACTTTTGATTTTGACGTTGATTTTATTTTTCCTAGTTGCCTCTGATCTCAATGAACACCCCTAAACTTTAATCTTTAATTTCATGATTTTTATTTTATTTTCTATAACTATTTTAAGCAAAAAATACTATTTTCTTAAAAAATACAATTTTATATTAAAAGTAAACCTTCTGAGTTTAAAATTTTTATGCAAGCATCCTAAGGTTGTTTTCTTCACTTGGAGGTATTTTTTGTGATTTTTTGAATTATATTTACATATTTTAAAATTTTTTTATTCATTTTTTTAAAATAGAAAAATACTTAATAATGCATTTTTTATTCTAAATCCCACTTTTTATTTTTCCTTTGGTCCTCTAACCATATTGAACACAAAAAAATTTACTTTATATTTTTTTGGTTTTTATTTTATTTTTTTTTATTTTTTTGTTTAAAAAGGCAAAATTCCTAGAAAATTAGGACTTTTGATGTACGGGTGTTCTCTGACCTTGGAAAAAAAAATCATTCCTAGGATCATTAGGAACAAACACTCAAAATTTCATGTGATTTTGATAATTATTTTATTAATTATAATTAAAATTTTTTAGGGGTTTTTAATTAATTTAAAATAAAATATATAATAATTTTTTTTAAATTTTTGGTCCATTAAATTTTCCTTTGTTCACTGAATAAGAAAGTATTTTTATTTTATTTTTATAATTTTTCTACACCAAGATATGAATTTTTAAGTTAAATATCATTTTCTGCACTTAATTAATTCAAAAAATCCCTATTTATCTACTTATTCATGCAGTGCTGACAGTATCATCTAACCCGTCGAAAGCCCACGTGTTGCCCGCGCGGTTCGCATAACATCGCCCCGTCTGACCCCAACTTTTTCGTTCGTTCGATACACGTGAAAATGAATGACATCCGTTCATTGTCCCTGATCGTCCGTTACCTGTGAATTGTTTGTGTTCTAACTCTAAAATTTTGCTCGAAACTCAACTAAATTAAGATTGGTTTGTTCTTACACCTTCATCTAAATGAGACGAATACATCCATACGACTAGATACTCTTGAAATATAAATTTCTTTCATAAAGATTCAAACCGAGACAAAATTAGGGATTTTCGGGCTATACCTTTGCCCAAGAGATGAGGACGGGTGGTTGAGAAGCTTCGCCTTGGTCTCACGAACGTCCTCCAAATGTCAATTTGAGCTGTGGTTGGGTCTAGGTATGATTTTGGTCGAGGGGTGTCTCGAGTGTGGTCTAGGGTTAGGTTAGAGAGCTCGGGAATGGGGGCTTTTGATTGGGGAAATGATTTTGAGGTGCTGTGAAACTTTTAGGATGATCAATTAAGAGTTTCGTGGAGTTTGGTGGAATGGCCGATAAACCCCTGGACTTCTGTTGGGAAATTAGGGTTTCTCAGTGGGGAAGGAGGGCTGAAAATGGTTGGGATGAGTTTTGTGAGGTTGTGCGAAGGTTTTGGAATGACTTTGGCAGAGTTTCCACAATGTTTGTGTATGTCTCCCCTATGGTCGTGGAGTGGTGGTGGTTTTATAAGCCATGAAAGGGTGATCAATTAAGCTGCCCAATGGGTGGCAAAAGGTTTTATAAGTCATGATCTTAGGTGGAGGGAAGAAGAGGGCTAATATCCAATGGGAGTGACCCAAGTAGGGGAGTTCAAATGTTGGTTTTTGGCCATAGGTGGCCTCTCAAGTTTGGAAAGCAAATGCATTGAAAGGGTGGTCAATTGACCATGTGTCAATGCATTGCCCGTTCTTATATAGAACGGAGAGGCAACATTGCAATTAGAGAAGACAACGAGCAAGAAGGAAAAGAAATAAAAAGAAGAGGGCTGATATCCAATGGGAGTGACCCAAGTAGGGGAGTTCAAATGTTGGTTTTTGGCCATAGGTGGCCTCTCAAGTTTGGAAAGCAAATGCATTGAAAGGGTGGTCAATTGACCATGTGTCAATGCATTGCCCGTTCTTATATAGAACGGAGAGGCAGCATTGCAATTAGAGAAGACAACGAGCAAGAAGGAAAAGAAATAAATTGCGTGATAACGGGGCAAACGAAAAAAAAAATTTGTTCTTACAGTGTACATACCTACCTCACAAGTAAAATTATCCCCAATTTTTGGGTTCATCTACACATGATGGTTGCAAACACAACTATGCACATAACTTAAAGGTTGGTGCAATTACTTGGGCTCGTTAAAGTGAAAATGATAGGATTAGAGTAAATAAATTCCTTCCAAAATGGCAATTAAATAAATGGAGGTTATTGAATTCATGCAATCTTTCATCTTCTTTTCTCCTTTTTTGGTTTGATTGTTCTATGATGCAAGTTTGAAAGATATTAGATTGTGCAATTTTCAATATACTAGTTTGTTTATCTAATTAAACACATATTTTTTGAAATTTTTAATTCATTTAATAAAAATGAAATAATTTATTTTAAAAATATGTTTAATACTTTATATCTATTACATAAATTTTAAAAAATTTTATTGAAAGCATATTAATTTAGTTTACAATATGTATGTATTTGATATAATTGTTTGTGCTTCAACAAGGATCAGTCCCTTGGCATTTATTTACATGTAATGCTTTCTCTTTTTTCATCAAATAAAAATGAGTTCTTCACAAATTTTTAAAAGTGGGTTTTTGTAGGAAGATCTTAAATTTTATTAAAATTATAGAATTTAGAATTGTAATTTGATGATGATTGTGAGCATACTATATTTATGATCCAGACATGCATGGAAGAATTTGGGCTCTACATAAATGCTAATAGAATATTTTGTACAATATTCACCATGTGATAAACAAAAGGCTAATATATATATATATATATAGTGTAAAATAAATATTGGTTCATTGTAAACTAAACAAGCCACTTCATATTTTTTGTTTGGTATAAAGTAAGAGAAAAATAATATATTTCAATGTAAGCATTAATGTGTTAGCGGTGGCTGACGAGTGGTTGAGTGCAGCGGGCAATAGCTGCCCGCTGTCGGGGCACTTTGCAATAGGATTACATAGTCTTGATCAGTCTAGAAATTTTTCAGGACTGAAAAGCATGATTAAGGTAAATATGCTCATATGTACACATAAATTTATAAACTTTGCACTCAATTTTATTTATTTTTTTGCATCATTCGATTGGTTTCACTTAATAATGCTTGTTTAAGAAACACAACTCATATGCAAAGCAGGTGAAAACAAATGCCAAGTATTTTTCCCCCAAGTGCAGGAAGCAAAACTTTGTTTTCAGAAACAGAAAACAAGTGCATGCCAGTAGATATATATTTCTATATCGTTCTGTTTTGGAAGCCCAAAAGCTTTAAAAAATTAAAAAAAATAATAATAATAAGAAGCCTAATTGAAATGAGTTCAACTATGATCCAAGATCAAAATGCATTCCTAGTTACTCCAACATTCCAGCCTCTTTCCTTCTCCTTCACATGGCGCTTCTGCTGAGACAACATTTTATCTGTCTTTTTAGCATCACTTCCAGGTATTCTTCTTGTCCTCCAGCCACTGCTACCAATAGAAACTCTCAATTTCTCTCCAGTTGCGTTGCCTCTGCAACTGGACTGAGGCAATGGTGATCTGATAATTAGCTTCTTTTGTAGGCTTCTCCTCTGTATGCCA
>JXCR01134514.1:272289-296246 GCA_002079205.1 Phalaenopsis hybrid cultivar
CCTGGTTGATTCCGTGTAAATTTGCATAGAATTCTTTTACCACATGAACCACCACGGCGGCGGTAGTGTAGCACAGCAGTTCCCATCTTTGTCGTACTATTATTTCTTCAATTACCTGTTGACCTCATTTTCTTGAGGTCTTCTTTTCTCTTCTCTAAATACCCTAGAATCTAGCCTTAAGATTTCCCTATTTTGACTCTCTTAGAGGACTAGACTGGGACCCATACCCCTTAGAAATTCAAGTCATTTCCTCACTCGTTATAATTTATATGGACAGTTTTAGATCATCAACATTCGATTGAGTCGATCGAAAAACCGACATATTGAAAATCAAATTGAGCTTTTATAGAAATTTGAAAGACGTATGTGGACACCGTGGCACGTGCGATGTTTGACTTCCCACTACGAGTGATATGTTTGACTTTGGTCGTCACTTATGTGAGGACTGGTCAATAATATATTCATTAAACGGCTCCGATTGGGCCAAAGTAATTTTGTTTATCGCGCCACACGCGAATCAAATTTAATTTGGCGCGATCATCGATGACTCTATCAAGATGATTCCGGATGATGAAATGGACTGCACTATTGCGTCTGGGACGTCAATTTTAGCTACGGAGGACACCATTTTGTCATGACTCCGAGCATGAGTTGATCACACAAAATTTAATATTTTATTAAAATTATATATATATATATATATATATATATGATAAAGTTTTTTTTAATATAAAAAATAATTATTTAAAACCTAATTCTTACTTCTCCCTCACGTCTCTGTTATTTGCCCTAGCCAAACCGTAGAGCCCCTTGCCGGTTTGTCGGTCATCCCTTCCCTTTCCGACCCTTTGTCGCCGGTGGCCTCGCCGGTAGCCTCGTCGGTAACCTGTCATAACAAACTTTCCCTCCTAAACGAGTCCGATAACCTTCCTATTTTGAATCTCGTTGGGATTTTTACTCTTGATGAACGATTCTCCTCTTCGTCCCGATGCTCACCGTCGGTGAACCATTCTCTCATCTCTACCTATAAATACCCCTTCGAGAGAAAGATTTAGGGGGATTTTTTTTTTGGTCAGTAACTTCTGGGAGAGTTTCGCTGTTGGGATAGTTTTTGAATTTGTGCGTTAAGAAAGAACTTGGGGCTGGCATTTTGTTTGGATGGTTTGGAGATTTCTTTCAATTCAGGTTTTCTTTTGCTGCTTGTTCTCTTTAAGGTTTACAATTTCTGTGAGTAAAAAATTCTCTCCTCTATAACTCTCTTCTTTAGTTATTAATGCGATATTTACTTTCATGAAGGAAGCTGTAGCTAGCTTATTCATTATTATATGGTTGAGATATTTTGCGATTGCAAATAAATTTTCTTTGCTTTATTCTATAAAGTCGCACTCAACCTTATCTTAAGGTTTTGGAATATTGAAGAACCATCAGGACAGTTTTCTCATGTTCATATATATACATCGCCTTATTTTGCATGAAGGGTGAATTCTAGTCTTCCTTGAAAGATAAGATAAATATCACTATAAGTTAAAGGAGTTCAGCTTCATCTGATCAACTGATTGTTCATGTTTGCTAAAAATATAGGAAGTTCTGTAATGGCTGTAAATTTGAAGGATTCTCCTGTCTAATAACTTAATTGTTTTATTTATTAAACTCTTTTCGAGCTATGTGGTATGCTTTGCCTAAGCATTCTTGGTGGGTTTTGCTTTAATGGATACACGTCAGTGGATTTCGAAGGATTGTTATTTTCAGGGCTGCTCTTGTGTTATTATAAAGATGAAAATCTTTAGATTAATTGCGAGATTGATCTCTTCTATTAAGGCTTGAAATATTATCTACATTGGTGAGATTGTAACTGTATTTTTTTAGAGGANTAGAAAAAAATTACAAATCACAGAACACTTATTATAGTAATGAAGTAGTTATGTTGCATGCAAAAGGCTCCAGCTACCAACCTGAAAGGAATATGAGGACTTTTGGTTGCAAGAGCATATATCACATCTCCTAATGCAGAGAGGGATTTGTTAATGCATTGTGCCTCTTTCAGACGCTCCCCTTGAGCATCAGTTTTTGTTATTCTCTCACTTCCAGCAAGGTCAATAAGCCACAATTTACTTTTGGTGCACTCACCATTCACCAAATTCTCACCTCTTACCAATACATAGTGGATGCTGATAAATAGATTAAATAGAAATTAAGAAAAGCAATCTCCAATATTATTTAAATGAACATTGCTTAGAAAACTGACCAGTGTGATCTGCTGCTATGTTCATTTGCACTGGTGGATCCAACAGATCTCGCTTTACTGCCTGTCTGTAAGACCTCCCATGCTTCAATCAAGTTGTTAACACGAGCTTCAACCAGACCAGGCACATGATGTACTCCTTCCAAAGCTTGTCGTACTTCTAGTCTACAGCTTTTAAATACAATTTAAAAAAAATGCATTTATAAGTTAAATCGTTAATTTGTACGATGCATTTATTTAAAAGTTACTGTACAACATACCTTTTTGCAGCAACTCCAGGTTGAGATCCAGATAAGAGCAAATCATGTATTTGTTCATTATACACCTCCAGAACACTTACGGTTATTTCATATTGGAATAAACCTTGTCTTTCCCTGACAACTCGAAACAGTTCCTCAAGGGTCCTAAAGTTCACTCCACGAGCTTCTCCTGTTCCTTCCATGGTAAAGGTTTTGCCAGTTCCAGTCTGCCCGTAAGCAAATATGCAGACATTGTACCCATCCAGCACTGATGTTGCAAGATGTGAAGTTTTTTCAAAAACCCTTTCTGATCAAAAGAAGAATCTATTTTCAGGTGGACATTAGCACATGCTGCCTATAAGAATCTAAATAAGAATGATTTCTTTTCAAAACCTTGATCTTCTTCAGGACTGAAAACTGCATCAAACTTGAAAGACTTCTTTAGTGCTCCATTGGTTTTAACAAGGAGCTCACCGTCTTTTGCAGATTCAAAATCTAGAGCCATATCATCTCCTCTAGATATTTCTTCTGAACTAAGAGGCCGGCAACGACAAAAAACTCTGATGTTTCCTGCAGCATTATGGGAATAAATTAAAGAATTATGTATTGTTATTCAGCAAATGCTTTAATTCCTTTCTAACATTTGCCCAACCTTTCAGTTCAATCATTTTGTTGTACAAGTTCTTCCGTTCCTTGGACTCTTCAATGAACCTCAATTTTAGATCTTCGTATTTTCTTTCAAGATTAATGTGACTATCCACTGTCAAAAGTAATTAAATTGTCTGTCATTAACAATTTAAAAGGAAACAAAGAAATAAGCATACCTATAAATCTGGAGCTGAGAGATGAAGGAACAAATATACGGACACTTACTGGAAGGTAAAATGGTGCCCATCCTGCTAATCATATCGGCAAGGCAATTTTTAAATTCCAATGCTTCTTCTGTCAACTCGACATGCTCTTGCTTCATCAACTATCAAGCTCAAATATGCAGAAAATGACATAAGCTATGTTTTTATGTAGTTTACTAAACCAAACATATTAATATGCTGGAGTCAAACATCAGGCAAGAGTTTCGTAGCAAAAAAAAATGGGAGAGTTGAGCTGGCCGACAGAGGGATATCTCTGAACTAAATAAAACTTCAAAAAAAATAAAAAAAGTTCATAAAAATGAAGTTTAAAAAATTTGAGTACCTTAAGTTTCTCCGATAAATCTTCTGCATATTGGCACCACCTACTTTTCTCCTTCACCTGTCCCTCCACCGCAAAAGCTGAAAAAAAAAACAGCTGTGGTTACTATTATATCACTTAGAAGGCATATTAAAGTATAATTTCCATACCTAAGGAGCCAACATGTAGAGATTTTCGCATCAGTTCCATTTGAATTTCCTGTAATGATGCCCAGGCCTCATGGCATTCCTGGCTTTTGAGTTCATTCTCGCATTTGGCAGCAGCCAAAGCTTTTCTCATTTCTAATTGTTCTTTGATGAGCAAATCATATTTTCGTTTCCATTTCCTATGTTCACGGCAGTTGTCCTGTAAAATTTGATGAGTAGGCTGAGAAAATCAAAATTTAACGTGCAGATGTCCAACAAGCTCCTACTAAATCAATTAGTAAAATCAGACCAACNAATATGGTTTAGCTAAGACCACTATGTAGAGGAGCCAAAATGGGATTTCCATTGGTCCATGGCTTAATGGTGATGATTGGTACCTCAACTCTACCAAAATACCCATCTTGGCCTTTTACCCCTAAAACACACCCAAATTACCAAAATACCCCTCCATAGCTCAAAATCCCAAAAATTCCCAGAAAATCCCAATCAATCCCAAATATTCCCAATTTTATTTCTCTTAACTACAACATGACCCAATTTGGCCAATTTGAACATCTTTAACCAAAATCCCCAAATTGCCCTTTAAAGACTCAAATTTCCCCAAATCCAACTCAAACCCAATTCCAATGCTAAACTCAAATTCACTTTTGATATGAGAAAATTAAACAAAATCCAAGCTCAATTGGTCCATGATTTGAGCCCAATTTTGATTTGGGTCAAATCCCTTATTTTGACCATATGACCTAATCTCACCAAATTGAACTCATAGCCTCAATTAATGTTGAAAATTCTTTATAACATTCCTATACATCAAAATCAACCATCAATTGGCCTTGGTGAAGTCTCAAATCCATTTGATTTTGGCCTAAATCCAAAATTCCCAAATTGACTAAGTCCCGAAATTTCACCTAATTGATTGCCTTAACCTCCAAATTGGCTTCCAATTCATATTTTAAACTCTTCATGAGGTCCCTATTGACCATTTATAACAATCAATTTGGACTTAGCCCAAGGCTAACCCAACCTAGACCCAAGCCTAGCCCAACATGACCAAATTGATTAAAGTTCAAAATTCCCTCAAATTGACCTTCCAATTGGACTCAAAACCACTTCCATCCTTCACCAAAGTTGTTTCATATGATCATATACACCAAATGCAACAATTATTTGGGCCAATTTACTTGGTTAAACTAGCCCAAACCCAAGTTTTGGTCATTTGTACCCACTTGGACCCATGCACCTAATGTGACCTAACCACCCTAAAGCCACTAAATTAACTCCACCACAGCCATTAGTTGGACTTAGTGACCAGTCCAAACACCATGAAAGTTACAACCATTAGTTGGACTTAGTGACCAGTCCAAACACCATGAAATCACCTAAATCAAGCCATCACAATCAAGCCATGGGCCAAAGGTCCCCCAAATTAAGGGATCTTATTTCCAAAAATGCACATGCTTAAGATATCTTAGACCAAAGGTCCCCCTAATTAAGGGATCTTATTTCCAAAAATGCACATGCTTAAGATATCTTCGTTCCCATAAATTAAGGGATCTTATTTCCAAAAATGCACATGCTTAAGATATCTTTGCCAAATCCTCCCCCACAGCCATTATTTGGACCTAGTGACCAGTCCAAACACCATGAAACCACCTAAATCAAGCCATGGACCAAAGGTAAATTAATGGATCTTATTTCCAAAAATGCACATGCTTAAGATATCTTTGCCAAATCCAGCCCAAATTAAGGGATCTTATATCCAAAAATGCACATGCTTAAGATATCTTTGCCAATTCAAAGCACATTTACATTAAATTGTTGTGATGGATTCCTCAGGGTTCCCTGAGCTCCTAGCCACCTCCCCCTGGCCGGCTGGCCAGCCTAGTGGCCGGAAAAGCCCAAAACCGAGAGCTACCCCCATGGCACCTCACCCAAATCAAACGCAGAGGCCAACTCATTCAAATGAAAATATGGTGCTCTTCTGCCCTCCACCTAAGCACCACAATGCACCCGAACTTATACCCTAAGAGCCACCCTATGGCCATTTTTATAAAAACTCAATTCCCACGACCATGGGAGTTATGTTGTAACTTCCTTAGAAAGGCCTCTCCAAACTTCACACAGAGCTTCCCTAAGATCCCCTCAATGCATTCCAACCATTTTCCCTCACCCATTCTTATTGTCGGAGTTCAATTTTGAGCTTGAAACCTTGCCGGAAACTAGGATAGAACCCAATACACCTCCACAGTCCATCAAACACAAATTAACTTTACCCACACCTTCACAATAGTAAGAAAAGCTAAAGCCCCATCAAATCCCCCTTCCACAGAGCCTCTACCATAGCTCTAGACCAACACCTGAAAGTTTATTGAATTCATACCTAGGCCTTACACCAAGACGAGAGACTCAATCCCTAGCATTCTTGGACCATAACAAACGTGCCGAGCACCTCTGATTGAAGCCTCCCTTCTTAGAGCAAAGGTATAAAACTTCTCCTCCTCCCGAGCTTATTTTTATTCTCCATTTACTTAAGGATGATTTCATGGCACCTTAACCGTATGGATGTGTTCGTCTCACTTAGACGAGTCCATAGGATCCTTTCATAGCTTATTAACCGTATAGATGTGTTTGTCTCACTTAGACGAGTCCATAGGATCAAAACCGAAGTGATTTGGTTGAGTCTAGGCTAAGATCTTAGGGTTTTAGTGTGGACGGTCACGGGATCTGAAGTGATTTGGTTGAGTCTATGGCCAAGATCTTAAGATTTTAGTGTGGACGGGCATGGGATCATTCTATCGGGGACGATGACGGGGAGGGGCTTTAGTGTGGACGGGCATGGGATCATTCTATCGGGGACGATAACGGGGAGCCGTTCGATCAAGCATGTATCAAATGGACAGGGGAGATTGAGCCGGACAGCGTTTTGGGACATAAATCTCGGGCCGAGTCAGGAGCTACGTGGACGGCGGCGTCGAACCAGAGCGCGCCACGCATGCCTTCGGAGCTTCCTAGGATCTAGTCAGCATGCGTGGTTTAAATAGATAAATAGGGCTTTTCCTATTTTTTTAAATACCCTTAACTTAAAAAAAATAATAACTTTTTGTAGAAAAATCACAAAAATAAAATAAAAATACCCACTTACTCAGTGAATAAAGGAAAATAATATGGAATAAATTTCAAGTCCATTTGATGCATATTTTTTTTAATTAATTAAACACTGTTTGTAATCATTTGATTCTCCATGCATAATGGCACAACAGCATGGCTTGGAATTTTAGCATGTTGTAGCCTCTATCAGGGGAAGTATTCTCTAACTTTTTCAAAGTCAAAGAAGGTTTCTATACAGAGACCCATATTTTTCAAGTTATTTCACATTATTTCTTTAAAATGATCAAGAAAATTAGCATATTTATTATAAAATTTTAAGAAAATTTTTGAAGGTCCACCATGACTAGAGAAACCTTCGGAAATAATTTCATGTGACAAGTCATTTAAAATATCCTTAAATTTTACAAATACTAAATCACTAAGATAATGAATTTTGAAAATTTTAAACATTTAGATGACTTGATTTTTTATCTCCATTGTGATTTATGATCCAGAGAACTCATCATAAAAATTTCAAAATATTTTGAGTTCATTTGACACCTTAAGTTGATTTTTAAAGATAAATACCACTTTTAACACTTAAATGATTTTTAAAAATCAAAATATAACTCAAAAAATTATGAAACTTAGTTTTTTTTAGTTCTCTATGAACAGGGATATTTTTTTAAAAAAAATGATATTTAAAATAAAAACTTGATTTTTAGCCTATTCTAAATATTTAAATAATTAAAAATTCATAAAAATCACAAAAATAATAAAACTCATGGAAATGTTCTAAATTGCTTCCTAATCACTTAGGATAATTAGAATATTATCCCTAATTTTCTAAATAAAGATATTTAATTTCAAAGCTTAAAAATATAATATTTTCCTAATTTTCTAAATAAAGATATTTAATTTCAAAGCTTAAAAATAATCTTTCAAGGCTAAAAATGAATTTTTTTCATTAAATAATTCCAATAAATAAAAGAAAAATAAAAAAAATAAAAATTGTTCCTCTAGGTTCTATAATCTCAGAGAGATTTATCAAAAATACAAAACCTAATTTTCACCATTTAAAATATTTTATTTTTATTAAATAACCGAGAACTTAAAATAATTCTAATAAATCACAGAGAATTCAAAAAATTCTGAAATTTGATCCAAAGACTTCTTTAGTCTAGTTCTACCTGTAGTAAAAATTTCAAGAGATTAGAACTTACCTTGGCAAATTTAGGAATTTTCTTTGAAAAATCTTATTTTTGCATTAAAATAATTATATAAGTTAAATTAAAATTTGAAAAATCACATTTTCTCCTTTAATTTCTTAATTGACCCATGAATGAGGTAGGATAAAAATTTTTGAAGTAATTTGAATTGAATTTGACAAATTATAAAGTGTTAGAGCCTTAGGGGCAAATGTGTAATTTTGGAAATCTAGCATTAATTAACATTTAGGCTTAACTCAAGGAGGGGAATGGGTAACCTCTGATCTTAATCAAATTATTTGATGCTTCAAAAACAAGAGGTTAATTGGTAGAAACCAATTTCACTTTCCTCATTAAAAAGATAAGTTAATAAATTTCTAAATTATTAAAATTTGGAAGTTTATTAAAATTAAATGATCCTGGACTTAGGGGTATGAATTTTGAAGTCAATAATTAATCAATTTAATACAATTAACTTGATTTTCAAATAGAATCCAAATCATGAATCATGACCACTTAAAGCTTAACCCTTTTCAACCCTATTTTGATTTTCAAATAAAATCCAAATTATGAATCAAGACCACCTAAAGTTTAACCCTTTTCAAAAATTAAGCAAGACACTAATTAAACAAGGATTAGAGAAATAAACATAATTATATCAAACATCCTTGGAACACCACTAAGCCCAATTACTAAGACACTCACCTAGGTCTTAAGGGCTTAGTGGTGACTTAGGCTAAATCAAAATTGACTAAAATTAGAGAAATAAACATAATTATATCAAACATCCTTGAAACACCACTAAGCCCAATTAGAATTAGAGAAATAAACATAACATAATCAAACATCCTTGAAACACCACTAAGCCGAATTAGGATTACTAGGTCTTAAGAGCTTAGTGGTGACTTAGGCTAAATCAAAATTGACTAAATGAGGATTAAGGAAATAAACATAATTATATCAAACATCCTTGAAACACCATTAAGCCCAATTAGGTTTAAAAATAAATAAACATATAAATAATCAACATCCTTTGAAACACCACTATGAATTTGGCTAAGTGTTCAAATTACACTAACTTCCCCTTCAAGGGAATTCACTCACATAAGTTTCAAATTAAATGATAAAGGACAATTACCCTTTCTTAGGGATAATTGAGACATCAGTGCTCACTGAGTAATAAGGGTATTTACAAGATGAAGAATTAAGCAACATAATAAGTTTAAATGGACTCGAGGATTTTCACTAGTTGGTGAGAGGGAGGCATGGACCTGCTTCCCCCTCCTAACTTGTTGGATACCTCAGAGGCCTATTAAACTTAATATTCTTCACTAAATGGAATCATCCTTAATTAAATTTTTAAGGACTCACCAAGATATGGCATAGGGTTAGGAAAATTACCAAAATTTTACCTTTCCTACTCTTCATAAATTGCCTTAACTTGCATTTTAAGTTTCAGGTGGTGGAACGAGAAGACTCGCAGGTATACTTTTACAGTTTTCAGCGTTGTCTTTCTTATACTTTCATATTGAACTTTTATACCTGCAAATTTGTATGCTAAACAATAATGTCACCCTGCATGAAAACTAAAACTATCAGGATAGCCACATAACCAAAAACATACCAAAAACCAAAATTAAAATCAACCAAGATAAAATTCACCGCCACAACATTCAAAATATAAAACAACTCAAGCAAAACAAAAATTAAAATCAATCAAGATAAAATTCACCGCCACAACATTCAAAATATAAAACAACTCAAAATTTTAATACAAACTTCACACACACAAAAAACCACAACTTCAACTAAATTAAGATGTCTCTATCGGATGATCAGGAATCCCTCAGAGGAGGTAACCTACAGTTGCTAACGAGGCTTCCCAAGGTTTAAATGAAATTATGGAACTCATTAAGTTGAGTTTAGTAAGTTCATTTGGTTTGGACTAAGTGAATCCAATAGAAAATAGTGATGCCGGAATGAGGGAACCGTAGGATCCTAGACTAAGTGAATCGATAGAAAATGGGTACAGAATGAGGGAACCGTAGGATCCTAACCGGTGTCGCTCTAATCAACTTTAATATGCCATCATAAAATTTAAAAAACTTCAACCATAGGGCCACCTGATTTGATTTTATAACTTGACACACTAGATAACTCAAACTTGTCGCGGCAAGGAGCTTGGAGCTAGCATGGTGGGCAAACACACATCTAGATATCTCAAACTTGTCGCGGCAAGGAGCTTGGAGCTAGCATGGTGGGCAGCACGGCCATCTTCAACACAAAACCTGTCTTCCCTAGCTAAACCAATCTTCCTTCCTTAGACTTAAACAATAAAGCCATAGGCTTGTTTTCCCCAACTAAACCAATCTTCCTTCCTTAGACTTAAACAATAATGCTATAGGACTTCAGGGTTGCTTTCTTATGCAACGTAAATCCTCACCTTGTCTTTAGGCCTTTGTATAGCCTTGCTATATAATGTAAGACCTAACTCGTCTTAAGATTCCGAGGTTGTCGTTCGTCACGACCTAAATCCTCACATCTTCCAGGCTATTTGTGTGATCATTTTAGACAAATGTAAGCCCTAACTAATAAAATTGGCAGGATTAAACACCTAAATAGTTCTCCTCAAAACTGAAGTCAAACATTAATATAGCTTACGAAGTCACCAGGGTTCTCCTCTGGATCCATGAAATCCTCAAGTTCCTTTTCCTTTGGATTTCACAACAAAATGTTCCAAATTTGAACCAATCCCCTTTCACACCTCTATGTCCGATTTTGTTAAGGAGCCCTACCCTTTGAAATTACTTGAAGATAATATTCTTTGATTTTTATCGAGAGTCTTCTTAGATGGCTTTGGTCATTTAAGATGTAATTAACTATAGAGGCTTGCCCTTATAGGAAGCATGTCCGAACCTAGCTTAATATAATCCTATTTAATCCTTTATATTAAATACGGGAACTTGTCGGCAAATACAAAGGTTTCGCAGACCAAACGGATGTCATATCTTCCTCAGTTTATTTGATCGAGCCTCATCCTCAAGTCTTGTGTTTATTCATCGGGATAGATACACCATTCAAGGTACAACGCTCTTTCAGTTAAACTATAAAAAATATGGGGTCAATTTGATTTTATATTTTCTAAAACTAAATATATATGTAATTAAAATGTCCTTCCGAAGTGGGCAACAGGATTTTGATTTCAGTGACCGATAGCTTCTTACGGCAAACTCCCCAAATAAAAATAGTGGCGACAATAATAAAGTTGACTTACGGGTCTCCCTCAAGCACAATGTACACTCTGCTGAAGGAGTCAGCTATCTNCCTTTATATTAAATAGGGGAATTTGTCGACAAATACAAAGGTTTTGCAGACCAAATGGACGTCATACTTTCCTCAGTTTATTTAATACAACCTCATCCTCAAGTCTTGTGTTTATCCCTCGGGATAGGAATGAGATTTGAGATACAGTGCTCTTTCATTTTAAAACTATGAAAAATATGAGGTCAGCTTGATTTCATACTTCAATGTCCTTCCAAAGCAGGCGACGAGATTTTGATTCTGGCGACCGACAACTTCTTACGGTAAACTCCCCACAAACCAACCCGAAATAACGTCGACAGGTGTAGCCTTAAGATTTCCCTATTTTGACTCGCTTAGAGGACTAGACTGGGACCCACACCCCTTTGAAATTCAATTCATTTGCTCTTTGCAGTCTCATATGGACGGTTTCAGATCCTCAATTTTCAATTGATTGGATCGAAAAGCCGACATATTGAAGCTCAAATTGAGCTCCTGTAGAAATTTAAAAGACGTAGGTAGACATCGTGGCACGTGCGATGTTTGACTTGCCACTACGAGCATTATGTTTGACTTTGGTCGTCACTTATGTTAGGACCAGTCAATAATATACTAGTTAAATGGCTCTGATTGGGCCAAAATAATTTTATTTGTCGCGCCACGAGCGAATTAAAGTTAATTTGTCTCGATCACCGACGACTTTGTCCAGATGACTCCGTATGATGAAACGGATTGCGCTATTGCGTCCAGGACGTCGATTTTAGCTAGAGAGGACACCCATTTTGTTAGGGCTTCGAGCACAAGTGGATCACACAAAATTTAATATTTTATTAAATTTTTCTTTAAATATATATATATATATATATATANTTTTTTCGTTGAAAACAAAGATATTTTTATTTTATGATTTTTCTACACCAAGATATGAATTTTTAAGTTAAATATCATTTTTTGTATTTAATTAATTCAAAAAATCCCTATTTATCTACTTATTCATGCGGTGCTCACAATATCATCAAACCCATCGAAAGTCCACGTGTTGCCCGCGCGGTTTGCATAACATCACCTCGTTCGACCCCAACTTTGTCATTCGTTCGATACACGTGATAATGGATGACATTTGTTCATTGTCCCTGATCGTCTGTAACTTGTGAACCGTTTGTGTTCTAACTCTAAAATCTCGCTTGAAACTCAACTAAATTAAGGTTGGTTTGTTTCTACGCCTTCATCTAACTGAGACGAACACATCCATACGACTAGATACACTTGAAATACAAATTTCTTTCATAAAGATTCAAACCGAGACAAAATTAAAGATTTTCGGGCTATACCTTTGCCCAAGAGCTGAGGACGGGTAGTTGAGAAGCTTCACCTTGGTCTCACGAACGTCCTCCAAGTGTCAATTTGAGATGTGGTTGGGTCTAGGNGAAGATTTTCCCTTAAAAAAGTTTCATTTGAAACAGAAAAAAAAAGGTTCATGAAATTAACAATGAGCAGGATACCCGTTCCAATGGCTTCTCTCCAAGACATAACTGCTTTGAGATGCTTTGCCGCCTTCTTCACATTCTCCCCTTTTGCTTTCAGAAAACGGTCGATGCAAGCATCATTGCAGAACTTTTCCTGAACACCGCACAGTTCAAACGAAATTTATTAACTCACAAAAAAGAAGATGATGAAGAAGAAGAAGAANGCCATGATTTACATATTTGAAGTAATTTTTGGAATTTTTCTATAATTTTTATTAGATTGAAATGGATCCTCACCAAAAGAGAAGAGTTGAGTTCGACGAGTCACGCTTCGTCAATGTGATGGCTCAAAAAAAATTCACTTCCATATTTAAAGGAAAGAAGTGCATACAAGATCGAGTTTTTGAAAGTCCGGCGAGAAATCGAACGAGTTATTGCCGAGTGGAGGTGGTAAAACTTTTGTTACACCACCAATAAAGCTTATGCAAATGTTGTGAAGGAGTTCTACGCCAATGTGATTTATTCTGATGACGGAATTGTTCAAGTTCGGGGATTGCCTGTTGAGTTTACTGTCACCCTCATCAACACTTTTTATAAAGTCCCAGACTCTTATAACTGTCAATTTGAATCCTTTAGTACAATGGAAGGCCCACTTAATGATGTGATCAAATTTCTCACTAATGTGAAAGGAACATGGAAGATAAATCAGCGAGAACGAGTAAATTTTTCTGCTTCCATGCTGAATGCCACCTCTAAAGCATGGCACTATTTCATTTCCTCTACTATGTTACCAACCTATCACCATAGTGAGGTAACTAGAGATAGAGCTATTCCGAATTTTTGTATTCAGAATAGTAGAACTATAAATGTGGGGAGATTAATTCTTAAGAATATATTGACTACGGCNCTCCACACGCCACTGGACAGTTGGCTGAACTTTCCGCACATACCGCTGAGGTGGCCCTAATTCGCTGTGTTGATTTGATCCCCACAATCTGTTTGGCTTGATTTTCGCCATTCATTTAAAATATATGGAAATGTACGACATTGGTTCATTGTCCGAAAGAGTCTATGAATCGAGAATTATCATTGATCAAATGCTAAGATATCTCTCAACACTAACCAAATTGCATAGGATTTGTTCCTAAAGCTTCATCTAGGTGAGATGAACATATCTATATAGCTAGGTGAAGCTACTTTGTATGTTTTCTTCATAAAAGGTCAAACTACCTTGTCCTAAGAGGTTAAGCCTCAATTGGGATTCATGGAAATGATCGCTTGAGCATGATACTGTCGGTCGTTATTTTGAAAATATTTTTTTTAATTTAACAAATATATAATTTTGATTTTGAAATAGTATTTTAACTTTGAAAAATATGAGATCGAACATACCCCAATATATTTAATAGTTTAAGTAATCAAGCATGACACTACAAGCAATACACTATGTCGTGAGATGGGCACATTACTTGATAGTGAACTCACTTATATAAACTAAATAGTTTATGACATCCGTTTGGTCTATGAACCTTTTATGTATGACCGAAAAGTTTCCCTACCAAATATGAATATTTGATACAGTTTATATTACCTGAGTTCTTTAGTGCTCTATAGAGGCAAGCCTCTATAATTAATTACAACCTAAATCACTGAAGTCAATTGAGAAAACTCTCCATAATGATCAAAGATTTTTGTTTTCAAGATTGGATATGGAAAAAATTAATTCGGAAAGGATCAAAGAGGAACAGTTATTTTCGGAGTCAAAAGAAACAAAAAAGTAGGGGGCGTCATAAACCTTGAGGTGAACCTTATGGACTTCTCGGACTATTCTATTATTTGACTTTACATTTTGAGAATAAATTTATTTAAATGTTTACTCCTACTAATTTTATTATTTATGGCTTACATCTACACGATATCTGATAATGCAAATAACTTGGAAGATAGGAGGGTTTACATTGTATCAAATGACAACTTCAGAGCCTAAAGAGTTAGGACTTATATTGTTTAACATGGTTGTGCAAAAGCCTAAACATAATGCGAGGATATATGTCATATTAGTCAGACAACCTTGAAGTCCTATAGATTTGTTATTTATGTCTAAGAAATGGTTTTGTTGAATTAGATTATGTTTCATGTCGGGTCTTGATTAGTCGGCGAAAGTTGCCCTCCATCTGCTTGGGGCTTATTCTTGACGTAGTGATTTCAGGTTTAGGGTTTAGTGTGAACATGCAATTGATGTTGGGTTTCATGGTCTGCTGTAGTGTACCTCCTAAATAACTATTCTACTGTTCTCTTATTCTAACAAGTATCACAAGTATGTAGAATATAAAATAATAATAAAGCACAGTAAAGTGCAGTAAATGTAAAAAATAAACTTACATATCTGCAATTCCTGCTGCTACTGCAAGGTTAGTACTTAAACATAATATGGTAACGTTCATAAAATTTAAGCAAGTCGTAAGAAAAATTTGACATGAGAAAAAATTTAAGTAAATTGTAAGAAAACACGAATCGAATAAAATAAAACTCGTCATATTCACATATTGAAGACCACATTTAAATGTAAGAACTTAGTAAAGGTAGAGACTCAGAGCTGGGTTATATACTTTATAATCCCAACCTTATATAGGAGCTACCAACCAAGCAAATCTAATGAGGGTAATTCCTGACCTCAATCAAAGTGATTAATAAGTGGACCTTTGTAGATTTTCATCGGAAAAAAATATATTTTAATTTTTCATGCATGTAGAACTTATTTAGCAATAAACAATAATATTGTCGCAGAAAAAGATATTTTTATTATGTTGTGTGCATGTAAATGTTTTGGCAAAATTCGATAGTCCACGAGTTAATCACTCTGATTGAACTAGAACAACCGACAACCTAAGAAAACAAGGGGGCAACTTCTTACCAAAAGTTTGGGAATAATATCATGGGTCCTATCCCCTCCCCGAAGGTCGTTGAGGGAGGATAAACTATTCTAATATCTCGCTCTTAGCACACATACGCATTATCGTCGTCGCCCTCACCACCCAGACCTCAGACTTACACAAGCCCGATGACTCATATGTGACATTAAAATATTCTCAGGTGCTCACAAAGATTTGAATACCATATTCAAAATTTATACCATTGAGCATTGAGTTTTACTCTATGATAAGTAGTGACGGGATTTTCATTAACAACCGGGTCATAACTCGGTGGGTCCTTAAAGTTTTGAGGATGATTTTCTTCAATAAATTTAGGAAAGTCAAAATGTTCTCTAAAATGTCCAAAATCTTATAAAGGTATTCGGAGAGTGACCCTAAACAACTTTAGAATCTCCTGGGCCATTTCAAGTTCATTTGATCTTATCATACTGTTGAATTGATCAACCCTAGTTAAATTAGAGTTTCATTTCAATGCTTAGAATTATGCTCAATTTTTGTGGTTCAATTAATCCATGAGTAAGGTAAGTAGTCACTTCTTTGGTGTTATGTTTGAAGTTTATGTGGATGGTTACCCTTATAGGTAGGCTTAGTCGCTTAAGGCAATCTTACTATTTCTTCTTAATTGAATATGAGCTTGTAGTGTTTTAGGAATACTTATGTAAGTTATGTTCTTTCTTTTTTAATCCCTTTAAATGGTTTTAGATCAAGCGTAGTTCACTACCATGCTCTTGGATCTTTTAAGGATACATCTGTAATTTTGAAAAAAAATTATGAAATGTGTTTGATTTTTATTAAGATATTGAATTATGCATAACCATTGGTTTGAGGCTACAAATTAGTTAATAACTGACTTCGTAACTTGTGCCCCCTTTCACTTGAATCATCCAAAATTAATTGTTTTCCAACCCTCAACAATTTGAATAATTAAAATTATACATTTTAGTAGAAACCCTTTAACCCTTATATTTCAATCATCTCAGAGGATTAATTATCACAAATATCACTCTTTAACCCTCTTGTTTAACCTAAATTTTAATTAGAGTATAATATTCTAAAATTACAAATTTACCCCCAAGGTTTTCTATCCCATAACACTTTTAGTTTAATTCAAATGACCATGAAACATTGATGGTCTGTTACTCATGGGTTTATTGAAATATCATAGGAGATTTTAGATTTTTCTAATTTTTTTTTTAAATTATTTTGGTTTATAATTATGAATTTTCAATGTTAATTAATTTGATTTGCCGAAATATGTTTTCTGTCCTTAGAAAAATTCAAGTGTGTTCGTATGGGTTAGAGGACCAATTTGAATAGTTTTCATAGATATTTGAATTATATTTTAATTTTTATGATTTTAATTAATTTAAATGAGTAAATAAATAAAAAATATATTTTTATTTTGAAAATTATTTTTTTATTATTCATTAGTCCCTTTGACTTCCAAGACCTCAGAGAAATTTATTTTATAAATTTGTGACTTTTATCTTATTTTTTATAATTATTTTAATAAAAAAAATATAGAAAAATACATTTAACTAATTAAAATACATTTTTATAACTTAAAAAAATTATAAAAGCATTTGTTAGTTTTTTTCTTTAATCAAGGAGTAATTGGTGATATTTTAGAATGTTTTTGTATTTTTGTATTTTTAATTAAAAAATAGTTAAAATGAACTTTTGATTTTGACGTTGATTTTACTTTTTCTAGTTGCCTCTGATCTCAATGAACACCCCTAAACTTTAATTTTTAATTTCATATTTTTTATTTTATTTTCTACAACTATTTTAAGCAAAAGTTACTATTTTTCTTAAAAAATATATTTTTATGTTANTTTTATTATTTTTAATTAAAAAATAGTTAAAATGAACTTTAGATTTTGACGTTGATTTTATTTTTTCTAGTTGCCTCTGATCTCAATGAACACCCCTAAACTTTAATTTTTAATTTCATGATTTTTATTTTATTTTCTACAACTATTTTAAGCAAAAGTTACTATTTTTCTTAAAAAATATATTTTTATGTTAAAAATAAACTTTCTGATTTTAAATTTTTTATGCAAGCATCCTAAGGTTGTTATCTTCACTTGGAGGTATTTTTTTGTGATTTTTTGAATAATATTCACATATTTTAAATTTTTTTTATTCATTTTTTTAAATAGAAAAATACTTAATAATGCATTTTTTATTCTAAATCCTACTTTTTATTTTTCCTTTGGTCCTCTAACCATATTGAACACAACAAACTTTTCTTTATATTTTTTTGGTTTTTATTTTATTTTATTTATAATTTTTTAGTTTAAACAAGGCAAAATTCCTAGAAAATTAGGACTTTTGATGCTATGGGTGTTCTCCGACCTTGGAAAAATAAAAAAACATTCCTAGGATCATTAGGAACAAACCCTCAAAATTTCATGTGATTTTGATAATTATTTAATTAATTATAATTAATTTTTTCTAGGGGTTTTTAATTAATTTAAAATAAAATACTTAATAATTTTATTAAATTTTCCTTTGTTCGCTGAATACAAAGATATTTTTATTTTATTTTATGATTTTTCTACACCAAAATATGATTTTTTAAGTTAAATATCATTTTCTGTATTTAATTAATTCAAAAAATCCCTATTTATCTACTTATTCATGTGGTGCTGACAGTATCATCAAACCCATCGAAAGCCCACCTGTTGCCCGCGCGGTTCGCATAACATCATCTCGTCCGACCCCAACTTTGTCATTCGTTCGATACACGTGATAATGGATGACATCTGTTCATTGTCCCTGATCGTCCGTAACTTGTGAACCGTTTGTGTTCTAACTCTAAAATCTCGCTTGAAACTCAACTAAATTAAGGTTGGTTTGTTTCTACACCTTCATCTAACTGAGACGAACACATCCATACGACTAGATACACTTGAAATATAAATTTCTTTCATAAAGATTCAAACCGAGACAAAATTAAAGATTCTCGGGCTATACCTTTGCCCAAGAGGTGAGGACGAGTAGTTGAGAAGCTTCACCTTGGTCTCACGAACGTCCTCCAAGTGTCAATTTGAGATGTGGTTGGGTCTAGGTATGAATTTAGTCGAAGATTGTCTTGAGTGTGGTCTAGGGTTAGGTTAGAGAGCTCGAGAATGGGGGCTTTTGATTGGAGAAATGATTTTGAGGTGCTGTGAAACTTTTGGGATGATCAATTAGGAGTTTCATGGAGTTTGGTGGAATGGTTGATAAACCCCTGGATTTCAGTTGGGAAATTAAGGTTTCTCAGTGGGGATGGAGGGCTGAAAATGGTTGGGATGAGCTTCATGAGGTCGTGGGAAGGTTTTGGAATGATTGTGGCAGAGTTCCCACAAGGTTTGTGTATGTCTCCCCTATGGTCGTGGGGTGGTGGTGGTTTTANCTGATAAACCCCTGGTTTTTAGTTGGGAAATTAGGGTTTCTCAGTGGGGAAGGATGGCTGAAAATGGTTGGGATGAGCTTCATGAGGTCGTGGGAAGGTTTTAGAATGATTGTGGCAGAGTTCCCACAAGGTTTGTGTATGTCTCCCCTATGGTCGTGGGGTGGTGGTGGTTTTATAAGCCATGAAAGGGTGGTCAATTGAGCTGCCCAATGGTTGGCAAAAAGGTTGCTTAGGTGGAGGAAAGAAGAGGGCTAATATCCAATGGGAGTGACCCAAGTAGGGGAGTTCAAATCTTGGGTTTTGGCCATAGCTGGCCTCTCCGGTTTGGAAAGCAAATGCATTGAAAGGGTGGTCAATTGATCGTGTGTCAGTGCATTTACCCATTCTTATATAGAACGGAGAGGTAGCATTGCAATTAGAGAAGACAACGAGCAAGAAGGAAAGGAAATAAATTGCGTGATAACGGGGTAAATGAAAAAAAAAAATTGTTCTTACAGTGTACATACCTACTTCACGAGTAAAATTATCCCCAATTTTTGGGTTCATCTTCACATGATGGTTGCGAACACAACTATGCACATAACTTAAAGGTTGGTGCAATTACTTGGGC
Source organism: Phalaenopsis hybrid cultivar (assembly GCA_002079205.1). NCBI lineage: Eukaryota > Viridiplantae > Streptophyta > Magnoliopsida > Asparagales > Orchidaceae > Phalaenopsis > Phalaenopsis hybrid cultivar. The sequence continues at coordinate 292,112 of JXCR01134514.1, forward strand.
TCGTTAAAGTGAAAATGATAGGATTAGAGTAAATAAATTCCTTCCAAAATGGCAATTAAAAAAATGGAGGTTATTGAATTCATGCAATCTTTCATCTTCTTTTCTCCTTTTTTGGTTTGATAGTTCTATGATGCAAGTTTGAAAGATTTTTAGATTGTGCAATTTTCAATATACTAGTTTGTTTATCTAATTAAACACATATTTTTTTGAGAGTTTTAATTCATTTAATAAAAATGAAATAATTTATTTTAAAAATATGTTTAATACTTTATATATATATACATAAATTTAAAAAAATTTTATTGAAAGCATATTAATTTAGTTTACAATATGTATGTATTTGATATGATTGTTTGTGCTTCAACAAGGATCAGTCCCTTGACATTTATTTACATGTAATGCTTTCTCTTTTTTCATCAAATAAAAATGAGTTCTTCACAAATTTTTCTTATTGNCCTTGTGCCAATGCATTTGCCCATTCTTATATAGAACGGAGAGGCAGCATTGCAATTAGAGAAGACAACAAGCAAGAAGGAAAGGAAATAAATTGTGTGATAACGAGGTAAATGAAAAAAAAAAATTGTTCTTACAGAGTACATTCCTACCTCACATGTAAAATTATCCCCAATTTTTAGGTTCATCTGCACATGATGGTTGCAAACACAACTATGCACATAACTTAAAAATTGGTGCAATTACTTGGGCTCGTTAAAGTGAAAATGATAGGATTAGAGTAAATAAGTTCCTTCCAAAATGGCAATTAAATAAATGGAGGTTATTGAATTCATGCAATCTTTCATCTTCTTTTCTCCTTTTTTGGTTTGATAGTTTTGTGAAGCAAGTTTGAAAGATTTTTAGATTGTGCAATTTTCAATATACTAGTTTGTTTATCTAGTTAAACACATATTTTTTGAAAGTTTTAATTCATTTAATAAAAATGAAATAATTCATTTTAAAAATATGTTTAATACTTTATATATATATACATAAATTTAAGAAAATTTTATTGAAAGCATATTAATTTAGTTTACAATATGTATGTATTTGATATGATTGTTTGTGCTTCAACAAGGATCAGTCCCTTGACATTTATTTACATGTAATGCTTTCTCTTTTTTCATCAAATAAAAATGAGTTCTTCACAAGTTTTTCTTATTGCGTGTAGTGGATTTTAAAAGTGTTTTTTTGTAGGAAGATCTTAAATTTTATTTAAATTGTAGAATTTAGAATTGTAATTTGATGATGATTGTGAGCATACTATATTTATGATCCAGACGTGCATGGACGAATTTGGGCTCAACATAAATGCTAATAGAATATTTTGTACAATATTGACCATGTGATAAACAAAAGGCTAATATATATATATATATATAGTGTAAAATAAATATTGGTTCATTGTAAACTAAACAAGCCACTTCATATTTTTTGTTTGGTATAAAGTAAGAGAAAAATAATATATTTCAATGTAAGCATTAATGTGTTAGCGGTGGCTGACGAGTGGTTGAGTGCAGCGGGCAATAGCTGCCCGCTGTCGGGGCACTTTGCAATAGGATTACATAGTCTTGATCAGTCTAGAAATTTTTCAGGACTGAAAAGCATGATTAAGGTAAATATGCTCATATGTACACATAAATTTATAAACTTTGCACTCAATTTTATTTATTTTTTTGCATCATTCGATTGGTTTCACTTAATAATGCTTGTTTAAGAAACACAACTCATATGCAAAGCAGGTGAAAACAAATGCCAAGTATTTTTCCCCCAAGTGCAGGAAGCAAAACTTTGTTTTCAGAAACAGAAAACAAGTGCATGCCAGTAGATATATATTTCTATATCGTTCTGTTTTNTGACACTTTGCAATAGGATTGCATAGTCTTGATCGGTCTAGAAATTTTTCAGGACTGAAAAGCATGATTAATGTAAATATGCTCATATGTACACATAAATTTATAAACTTTGCACTCAATTTTATTTATTTTTTTCAATATTCATTTGCATTTTTTTTTTTTTTGCATCATTCGATTGGTTTCACTTAATAATGCTTGTTTAAGAAACAAAACTCATATCCAAAGCAGGTGAAAACAAATGCTAAGTATTTTTACCCCAAGTGCAGGAAGCAAAACTTTGTTTTCAGAAACAGAAAACAGGTGCATGCCAGTAGATATATATTTCTACATCGTTTTTTGGAAGCCCAAAAGGTTTAAAAAATAAAAAAATAATAATAATAAGAAGCCTAATTGAAATGAGTTCAACTATGATCCAAGATCAAAATGCATTCCTAGTTACTCCAACATTCCAGCCTCTTTCCTTCTCCTTCACATGGCGCTTCTGCTGAGACAACATTTTATCTGTCTTTTTAGCATCATTTCCAGGTGTTCTTCTTGTCCTCCAGCCACTGCTACCAATAGAAACTCTCAATTTCTCTCCAGTTGCATTGCCTCTGCAACTGGACTGAGGCAATGGTGATCTGATAATTAGCTTCTTTTGTAGGCTTCTCCTCTGTATGNCGTTACTGCAGAATGCATCAATTGCAACCAGAGCAGAAATAAAGGGGCCATCCTGCACAACACTTAATCATCGAAATGGTTAGCTAAGCATTAAAGCGAAAGGAAAAGACAAAGGAATCAGGGAAACATAAATTGGTTAAGTAAAACCTATGAATATAATTTATGTCAATAATTTTATATTTAGAAAATAATTCAATTTTTTTATAATCCCTTTTTTTTCTAAATTGATGCGAAAAAAGATTTAATTTTTTTAATATTTATTTTTTAAAAAAGTTTGTTTTAAACTTATAAGCATAACTAGATGNTATAATCTCTTTTTTTCTAAATTGATGCAAAAAATGATTTAATTTTTTTAATATTTATTTTTTAAAAAAGTTTGTTTTAAACTTATAAGAATAACTAGATGTACAAAATTTTTAATTGAATTTGAAATACATTATTGAAGATAAATAAATTAATCTCTTAAATTTGATATATAAATTAATTAAGATAAATAAATTAATTAAAATTGTTCTAAATACAGTGCAACGACGTATCCTGAATATAATGTTACAATGGACTTTGAATACGGTATAGCGATGTGTCTCGAAAACGATGCAATCAATAGTATTCTATTAAAGATTCGAATACTCTTGAAATATTGTAAGCATTGTATATAGACAAGTGTTGTATTTGATATAAAATTATAACTACATTTTTTGGGTTGTGAGAAAAGTGGGTACTCTTTGAAATTGTACATTTATAGTAGAATANATGTCTCGAAAACGATGCAATCAATAGTATTCTATTGAAGATTCGAATACTCTTGAAATATTGTAAGCATTGTATATAGACAAGTGTTGTATTTGATATGAAATTATAACTACATTTTTTGGGTTGTGAGAAAAGTGGGTACTCTTTGAAATTGTACATTTATAGTAGAATACTTTATATGAGTTAGTTCCTATAATTTTTTCTCTTACGTAAGAGTTTCTAACGGCACTTCCCGCTAACTTCAAATTATCGGCGTCTTATGGATGCTCGAATAAAGCTAGGATGCGAAAATTACATTCTGCTCGTGAATCATGTGATGCGCAAAAATTATTGTTATTTTATTGCACCATTGATATACACATAATTTTAAATACATGTACATAAATCTGTTATCGCCCACGCAACTGTTCCTTCGTAATTTTCTTAAAGAACTTTGTTTTGTTTAATTTAGAGAGGTTCTTCTTGTGTTTCTTTTTTTTTTATTATTATAAGAACTATTCCCTTACATTTTTTTTTCTAATCAGGAAAGTTCAGGTGCGAGAAATATAAATACATAAGAATGAATGGGGCTCTCAAAACGGCTCGTTGTTCGTGAACAACTCATGTTCGGCTCGTTAAGAAGCTCGTGTTCGGCTAGTTCGCTAATTTAACGAGCCGAACACGAACAACACGAACAAATATTTGTTCATTTGTGTTCGGCTTGTTTTGGCTCGAAATATTACTAATCAATTATATATACGTCTTTGATGAGTATTTTTTAAACTACAAAGATTAATAATTAAATAAAAGTATTAATGAAGAAAATAGAATAAAAATTATTAATTTAGATTCAAATGATTTTTTAAGTCTTGCCTCAATCATTAACATCTTAT
>JXCR01134514.1:298711-316018 GCA_002079205.1 Phalaenopsis hybrid cultivar
ATCATCCAAATCATTCCTATCACATGAAAAAAATACCATGATATTGACTTTTAAAATGTGAAATACTTATATAAAGTGACATATGTAAAAACTGATGTTTAGGAGTTAGACATGTAAATACATAGGAATTGCGTAGTATGTATGCGAATCTTCCTTAAAACAATAAGCTTTTGTGTTAACCTATGTGTGTTTTGGGATTAAATTGAGTTTGCAAATGATCCAATCTTCTACAGAAAATGTGCATTAAGACCAAAGAAATGCTCACCCTGCAACTTGGCCTCCAGCACGCCATGATCGCCAATTTTCAACGATAGAGAAGTTGAGGGATCTTACCCACTTAAGTGTGCCAATAAATGGTATATCGAGATCATGATCCCCACTATTAGGTTCACAAGTACATAATAGAAGTTAGATGAATCCTTGCATGAAATAGTAAATTCTAAAATTTAAAAGATCGTTTCTTTAAGATATGCTTCGATCACCTATAAATCAGAGCTCGATATCCTCTTCTTATTAGGTTGAGATGATGAGGCACTGAAGTTGGTACGTTACATGTGTAATTACTTAAATCGTGCTTGCAACGATGCCATTCTTCGACAGTACCCTGCAAATGTTTTGCATCATTGACATTGCATGTGGTTAGTGAAAATAGAGAAAATTATAGAGGATGAGTGTTCTCTTAGGATACTAATTTGTTCTTTTACTGAAAAGAGACAATAGTTTCATATTTAAGAAAAAAAACAATGTAGTTTAGTCTAGCCCATCCCAAAGTGTTCTTCATGCAAAATGGTAACGAAAATAACTTTGTTGAGCATGATATATAACAACAATCACAAGAGTAATGCAACTTTAATAAAAGAATATAATAAAAAAATGAATTAATATCATTAATATATTATTCTACTCTTTTTCTCTTTTGTTTGGTTAACTTCATGTTAACTTTCATATCTGCTCCGCTTGATAAAAATGATAATTATTAGGCGCAACATCATACTGCTCAAAGAAGATTCACCTAATGCAGCAAGAAAGCCACCCAAACGAGACCCAATTATAAATCAGAATATATTGATACATCCAAAGAGTTGAAATTACCAAAAAAAGATCTAACGTGTAAAAAGATCCGGCATGATAAAAACAACGGACTACATGTATGATGACACAATCTGCGATTTTTCTTATGCGGATTTATGTGCATAAAGCCTTCATTGTATGAATTTTCGCCAATAAAGCTTTTTTATCAGGCTATCATTTTACAAAACAGACTATGCAATCACATCCAGGTCATCAAGACGATTCAAATGAGCTTATTCATGTTTGAATCGGGCTAATTCACTTGGTGTGCGTTAAAAAACAAAAAATTTACACTATTTAAATATGAAAATATTAATATATATTTATCTATTTAAATATTAATATTAGTATATATTTATATTTAAGTTTATATATGAAATAATTAATATACATTTAAATATTTACATTTTAATAATATATATCATTCAACTTTCAATTTCNTTGATATCAAAAGAGGTAAGTACTACTATAGGCTGAACACTACTATCTTGCTAAAGATTTTGGTAAGAATTGTAGATATGTTGATTAGTCTAAAGTGATCCTAAAAATCTTTTTTACCTTCATTAGGATTGAGAAAAATATTATAGATGAGAAATATCTCCTAGGATTTAAATAGCTTCAATCACTTCCTTACTAATGATACCCATCTTTTCTTGTAGAAATCAGACCCAAACTCATCAGCTCCAGGTAACTTTGAGCTATTAATGTAATTAAGTGCAATCCAAATCTCCTCAAATGAAAGAACTTCAGCCAGTTCAAGTGTAGTTACATATTCCATTTTCTCCTTAAACATAAATTACCAATCATCTCATCCCTTTTCTTCACCTTAGATAAAAGCTTGTTTGAAGTAATTCAGACTTAATTCTATTATCTGAGGTTGTTCATTAATCTAACAACCGTCTATTTTGTTTTTCAAAATTGATTCTACTACCTTCTCAACTAGATGCATGCATGAAAATACTTGGAATTACAATATCCTTCTCTACACTGGTTGGAATATACTTTTTGCTGAGGATATTTCTCCTCCACTTTTATTGCCTCATGTACTTTGATTTGTGTCTCCATAAGCTCCTTTCATTGACCATCTGATAATACAACCTTTCTTCCACTTCATTAAGGTAGACCTCAGTCTCCTTAACAATCACAATTATTTTTCTAAGCACATTCCAATTTTATGCTTTGATTTTTCTAGTAGACATTTTTCTTAAGCCTCCACAATTGATTCCATGTAGTGCCACTATTGTTAGTTTTCCAAGCCTCTATCACTTGTTCCAAGAAATTTGGTTGATTTTCTCAAGCATTAACATATTTAAAAGAAGAAAAACTTGGTTTTTATAGGTCAGACACAGAGAGAGGAAGTGGGCAATGGTCAGAACTATCGGTCGCCGAATTGATGATGTGTATTTTATTTTATATATATATATATATATATATATACATATAGTTTTGAAAGTAGCATTTTAATTTTGAAAATTATGAGACTGAACCAATCTCATATAGACAATAGTTTAAATAAATAAGTACAACACTACAAGTGGCATACCTATCTTGAAGAATAGGCATCTCACTTATTCATGAAGCTTAATTAATAAAAAAAAATAATTTATAACATTTGTTTTAGTCAGCGAACTTTTATGTTGACCGACAAATGTTCCTATCCAATATAAAAGATTAGATAAGGTTTATTTTGAGCTGTGTTCTAAAGTTTCCAATAAGGGGAAGCCCTTATAATTAATTACATCTTAAATGACGGAGGACACCTAAGAAAACTCTCAATTTAGATCAGAAGTATTATCTTCTAGAATTTCAAAGGGTAGGACTTTTCAAAGATTGGACCAAGGAGTGTCAAATGGGAAATGCTCAAATTTGGAACATCATTATGTAATCCAAAGGGAGAAAACTAGGGGTTGTTACAGATTCTGAGGATAACCTCAATTACTTCCTAAGCCATCCTACAGTTTGACTTCAATTCTGAGAAGAAAATTAATTAATGTTTCATCCTGCAAATTATTATAATTTATGGCTTACATTTACATGAAATAATCATAAAAATTGCCTAGAAGGTATAAAAATTTATGTTGTAACGAACAATAACCTTGAAATCCTAAAATAAGTTAGATCTTAAATTGCACAACATGATTGTGCAAAGGCCTAAAGATAAGGTGAGGATTAATATTGCACTAGGCAAATAACCTCGAAATCTTGTGGGTTATGTTGTTTAATTCTAAGGAAAGAAATTTGTTGTTGTAGATCCATTTGTTGTTGTAGAATGTTGCCCTCATAGTTAGCTCCAAGCTCCTTGGAAAAGTAGCAGTCCTAAATTCTAAACATTCAAAGGTTTAAATGACGAGTTCAGTTCAATCATTATGGGGAGTTAAAGTCGATTAGAGTGGGGCCGGTTAGGATCCCGTGGCTCCCTCATTCTGGTACCACTATTTTCTTTTGAATTTACTTACCTTAAACGAGTTGTTAAGCTCATTTAAACTGGCAAGATATCATTAGCAACTGTGACTTACCACATCCAAGGGACTCACATAAATTCAGAAAGACGTACATGTCATCTTCTCGGCATTCCAACTGAAAAATTAGCTTTTGCAACATGTATATAATTTTGTAGGAAATTTAAATAAGTTATAAGAGTAGATGAAGGTGTATCTAACAGACCCCAAACTATGACTTATTGAGTCCCAAAATATCTCAGCAGATGATTTCAGAACAAAGTGTAACAAGTTCAATTTATTCTTCAAAATATGCAAGAGATTCCAAAGTGTTTGGGGAATGACCCTAAACTACTTTAAGGATCTCATGAAGCATTTTTAGTTCATTCTAAACTTATCATATTATTCCATTAATCTTCCAAGGTCAAGCTAAAAAGGTTACCCTCTACTTGGTGAACTTTGACATTTTAATCATCCAAAGAGCAGAATACTCAATTAATCAATTGATTTTTCATTTAAGAGTTATGTAGGTGGATGCCCCTATTAAAAATTTAAGCCATTAAAGATTTTGTACCCACTACTAAAGTTGGGCTTGTAGTGCTCAGAGGTTTTTACCATCAATCATGTTACTTTCTAAACCCAATTAAATAAGTTTAAATATCGAGCCTAGAGCACTACCAAGCTCTTAAAAATCTCAATGGGAGGAAATGAAAACTATTGAAATTTTAATTTAGGTGATTCATATCCTTATTGAAAGATATCATCCAATTGTGGGCTTGAAATAACTGAATTTTCATCCTCCTAACTTAAGCCCGTCAACTTTAGAATCATTTGATTTTGATTAACTTCCAAACCTTGATAATTTAGAAAATTATAATTTTACTCTTATTATGGAAAGGTGTAAAATTGGTTTCTTCATTTTACCCATTATGTTTCAATCATCTAAAAGTATTCATTATGATCAAAATTACCCATTTTTTCCTTTGATTAGTCTTAAATTTCAATTAAGGTGCCAAAATATAAAATGACCATTTTGCCCTTGGGGCTCTCCACTTCATAAATCATTAAGCATAATTTAAATGGCTATAAAATTTTTAGAGAACCCTGCCCATGGGGCAAATAAAACATAAAAGGAGAAAATATAGTTTTCAAATTTTTATTTAATTTAAATAATTATCTTAACTTAGAAAATAAGATTTTCGACATTAATTTATTTAANCTACCCATGGGGCAACTAAAACATAAAAGGAGAAAATATAGTTTTCAAATTTTTATTTAATTTAAATAATTATCTTAAGTTAGAAAATAAGATTTTTGACATTAATTTATTTAATCAATCTAAATAGAATTTTTGTTTATGGAAAAAATATTAGAGGTTTATTTAGGTCAGAGAAAAACTTAGGTAAAATTCCATGATCTTTTGAATTAAATTTTAATTTAATTTTATAACTATTTATTGATTTCTAGTGATTTAATTAAATGAAAAATATCTTTTAATTACAAAGAAATTATTGTTATATTCTTATTAAACCTCTCTGAGTCCAGAGAACTCAGAGAAACAAATTTTATATTTTTAAGCTTTTTTAATTTATTTATTATAATTGTTTTAGTGGGAAAATAAGAAAAATGCACTTTTAGGCCTTAAAAATTTATTTTCAACTTAGAAAATTAGGAAAAATANCTTAAATGAAAAATATGTTTTAATTACAAAGAAATTATTGTTATATTCTTATTAAACCTCTCTGAGTCCAGAGAACTCAAAGAAACAAATTTTATATTTTTAAGCTTTTTTAATTTATTTATTATAATTATTTCAGTGGGAAAATAAGAAAAATGCACTTTTAGGCCTTAAAAATTTATTTTCAACTTAGAAAATTAGGAAAAATATTTTGATGAGTCATAAGTGATTAGGAAACGATGAGGCACATTTTGAAATATTTTTATATTTTTGAAAATTTTTAATTATTTGTATTATTTTCATTTTAAAATATAGCTAAAAAATGAAGTATTTTCTCAAAAATAATTCTTATTTTTCCTAAGTGCCCCTAATCAAGAGGAACTCAAATAATCATTTTTAATAATTTTCCTAAGTGTATTTAATTTAATATAATTTTTTTTGTACAAAAATACAACTTTCCTTATAAAATCAACTTTAATGCTCGAACTTAATCAAATAAATTTCAATTTTTTACAACCAGTCAACAAAATTTTTCCTAAGCTTCTCTATCAACAGGAAACATACTAAAATTTATCTCATAATTTTCCAAGTGACATTTTAATGTATATACTTATTTTAAGACACAATAGCCATCGAAGCTTGAAATTAGGCTTAGAAGCACAGGGATGCTCTCTAACTTTAGAAAAATCAAAGAATGTTTTCTCTATTATGAGGAACAAACCCTAAAAATTTCAAGTTATGATGAACAATATTTAATCATAATAAATTAAAACACCACGAAGGCTATTTAATTTATTAAAAATCAAAGAGTTAACAAATAATTTTTATTTTTAGTCCACATTATTCTCTTCTGTTCACTGAGCAAGAGAGTTTTTTAATTTTATTTTTATGATTTTTCTATGAAAAGTTATAAATTTTTTAAGTTATGGGATTTAATTTAATTCATAAAAAGCCTAATTATCTACTTATCCACGCAGCACCACACCATCCTTGTCTGCTCTAAAGTCTCTACGCAGCGCTCTGCCATTTGATGTCGCCGAACACCACAGCGCCTCGTCAGCCCTTGATTTTGTTCCATCCCCTCGATCGACGACTCCACAATCGTTACATCGATACACGCGTGAATGTACGACATCCGTTCATCATCCTCGATCTCCCTAACCTGAGAGTCGTTCAACTTAAAACCTTAAGATCTCTCTTGGTACTCAACCAAATCACAAGGGATTTGTTCCCACAACTTCATCTACTCAAGACGAACACATCCATATGGTTGCAATGTTATGAAATATAGTTTATATGCATGAAGAATCAAATTAAGCTCAGTTTGAGGAGAGATTTCAATACCTTTATCTGAGAAGGGAGGCCTCAATCAGATGGTTGGAGAAGCTTTAGGGGAGTCCAAAGAATCTTTAAATGATCTCATGGGATGTGGTGAAATTCCTAGGTATGATTTCAACAAAGGCCAATTTCAAGTGTTGGTCTAGAGCTAGGTTAGAGGCTCTCGGTGATGGGGCTTTTGTGGGGGATCAACTCCTCTCACTCTTTGGATGGTGTGTGCACAGTTAGTTGGACTTTGGTGGACTATGGAGGTGTGGGGAAATATGTCCTACTTTTCCTGAATTTTGAACTCAAAATTAAGCTCTCACAGAGGATTCAAGAGGGGGAAAATGGTTGGCTTGAGCTTAGGTATTCGTGGAGAATGTCTGGAAACAGTTAGGCAGATTTTCCCCAAGGAAATTGGTTAGCTCTTGTTTTATCCATGGAGGAGGTGGTTTAAATAGTGGGGGAATGGGTGGTTGGCTGGGCTTCAATCTAGGTGTAATTAGTTGCTTATGTTGAGGGCTGAAGAATGACAAAGGCTAATTCGAATGAGCGAGCTTGGATGGGTGTAATTGGGTTTGGATTAAGGCATGGTGGCTCTTGGTTTTGGCTCCTCCAGTGACTAGGGTGGCTGGCCAGGGCAAAGGAGGTGCTCGGGTGGCTCAGGAATCTCAAGGAAGTATATCAGGATAATTACTTGGTTGGTGATGGGTTTTGGCAAAGATCTCCTTGACTCAGTCCATTTAGGAAACAAATCCTTTAATTTGAGAGACCCTTAGTCTATGGCTTGTGAAGGTTAGGCTATGTGGATTTAGACTAGTCCCTAGCGTCCACTTGGTGGCAGGAATGGTCTTAGAGTGACCATTTTGGCTAGGTTTGGTTACATTAGGATCATTGGTCAATTTTGGGTTCAAATTGGACTATGTTTGGTTAGTCATGACATTGGACTCAATTGATTGATCAAGTGGTGTATATGATTTTCACAAGGCATTTAGAAAAGATTGGGAGTGATTTTGAATGAATTTGGATGTTCAATTTGGCGATTGGTCAATTTTGGGAATGTTGGGTTAAACTTGGGTTTGAGTTGGGCTAGAGCTTGGCCAAGGCCCAATTGATGATGCAATATGATATGGATGACTTTCATGAAGAGTTTTGCATAGAAATTGAGTGGAAATTTTGAGATTATGGGGTTCAATTTGGTTGAATTTGGGGATGTGAAAATTGGGGGTTTTGGGACAATTTGGGTCACCAAGGGTATTTTGGTAATCTTGGTCAAATGATTGGGGTATTATAGTAATTTTTGAAATTTTGGAATGTTTTGGGCAATTTAGGTAGTTTCAAATATTTTGAGATGATTTTTGGAAAAAATTGGGTATTTTGAGTGATTTTGAGAATTTCGGGGTTTCAAGGGTAGTTTGGTAATTTGGGTAGATTTGGGGGCAAAAGGCTAAGTTTGGTATTTTGGTAAAATTGGGGTTTCAATCACCCTACTTGAGCCATCGACCAACAAAATTTCCTACTTTGGTCATCTACATGAGTCTCCCAAACGGTTAAGGGATTAGAGATAAGCAGGTTTGGGCTTAAGGTAGTGAGTGGAAGTGTAATGTGCAAGTGTGTGTGTGACACCAACCAAGACCACACCACCAGAGGGTTAACCCTAAGGCCAAGCTGTCCTATGGGGACTCCCCTTGAGCTCCCCCATATTGACCCCACCTACTAAGTGCTAGAGGTTATGACCAATATGTGAAACTTCAAGTTGAGCAAATAAGAGTTTAGAGTTTCTAATTGTGATGGTTCATTTTCTAATTCTTTAGAAATAGTCAACAGGAAAGTCCTACGGCTAGACCCTAGGCTACTAAAGAGGGAAGACTAGACCTCAACCAAAATTGAGGTCAACAAATGGACCCCAAATAGGTGTGGTGTGTCGGGGAAGCACACCACATGTAATGACGTTGACCGGAGAGGTCAACAAAACCAATACAGACGTCTAAGCTAACATTCTTAGAACAAAGTGTAAAATTGAGTGACAGTTGTTTCTGCTGGGGAATTAACAAGTGAAAATTTGATCGAAACTGAGGATTCAGAACTCTCACTGGGGATTAAAAGGAAAGGAATTCCTAAAATAACCATCAGGAAAAGAAAAATGACGGTCACGGTGAAGAGTCAATTTCAATTTGATGTTAGAGAATGGGAAACAAAATTTAGGTACTGACCCCAAAATGGGAATTGAAGGTTGGGTATCAATCCCAGAATGAGAATCAGAAGCTATACTCCATTTAAGGTGGTCTTAAAATTGATCTCAAAAGATGAGAGTAGGATGACATACCCCATTTAAGGTGGTCTTAAAACCTATCTCAAAGAAATTAGGTAGAGAATCATATGCCATACTCCATTTAAGGTGGCCTTAAAACTAATCTCAAAAAGATTAGAATATGATGTCATACCCCATTTAAGGTGGTCTTAAACCTATCTCAAAGAAATTGGGTAGAGAATCAGATGTCATACTCCATTTAAGGTGGTCTTAAAACCGATCTCAAAAGATGAGAATAGGATGTCATAACCCATTTAAGGTGGTCTTATACCTCTCTGGAAGAAATTGGGTAGAGAATCAGATGTCATACTCCATTTAAGGTGGCCTTAAAACCACTCTCAAAATATGAGAATATGATGTCATACCCCCATTTAAGGTGGTTTTAAACCTATCTCGAAGGAAATTAGGTAGAGAATCAGATGGCATACTCCATTTAAGGTGGTCTTAAAACCAATCTCGAAAGATGAAAATAGGATGTCATAGCCCATTTAAGGTGGTCTTAAACTTATCTCGAGGAAATTGGGAAGAGAATCGGATGTCATACTCCATTTAAGGTGGCCTTAAAGCCGATCTCAAAAGATGAGAATAGGATGTCATACCCCATTTAAGATGGTCTTAAACCTATCTCAAAGGAAATTGAGAAGAGAATCAAATGCCATACTCCATTTAAGGTGGCCTTAAAACGGATCTCAAAAGATGAGAATAGGATGTCATACCCCAATTAAGGTGGTCTTAAACCAATCTTGAAGAAAATTAGGAATCAAAATTTCAGCACTGATCCTAAGAACACTGTGAGAATGGTGTAGAGAATTTGTGGTGTTGAACTCATAGATATTCGAGATGTGAAGATTGAGAGTGGTGAGAAAAAATTTGTGAGATTTTGTGCAGAGTGTGAAACTTTGTGAAGGTTGTGAAAAATTGGTGTAGACGAGAATGCTCATGCTGCGAAAATGGAGAGTGAGAAACCTTGAACTCTAGAAAAACAAACTCATCAAATTTATCATTCTTCTTTTCTTGTTGTCTTTATCACATTTAATTATTAAAGTATATTTTTTAAAATTTAATTTTCAATGCTTGATTTATTTTTTTCAAAAAATTTATTCAAACTTTATTATCAAATTTTGTTGTATTGTTCTTTGTTCGTTATAATTTAGAACAAACGTTTGATTCTGCAGTTTTTTATCAATCGCACAAAAGGAAAATTTAATAAATTCATTGAAATCTAGATGAAATTTCATTAATCTGCTTCAAATATGTGTTACAAACGGAATGCATGTTGAAGCATCAAAAGATAACTTATTGGATACATTCTGAAACATCATAAGTTGAGTACATATCATATACTGAACACATCTAAAACATTTCTTATCATATTTGCTGCTCTTACACAATACAAAAAGTGTCAAGAAGCATATATCTATCCTCTGTGGTGAGCTCCTGATCAAGCTGACCTAGTAAGCATGTTTCATGACAAGAATTCCTTCTACGTGTACTTAGAAGTACAACCACCTCATAGCTTGTATGGGCGCAACTCTTCCAATTCTAGGTCTGGACAAAATCCATGTGGTATTTTACTATCATTCATTCTTCTCAATGTCATAGAAACTCTGCGTTGTCGTACTCTGATACACTTAAAATATATAGTGTTTTTAGACACATTTTAAACCTATTTTTCAGATATTGCGCTTTAATGGAAAGTATTTGTGTGCTTTTATTTTAGGTACAAGTAAAAAAGTAAAAAAAGCTAAAAGGAGTGAAAAAGGATCAAATTTGGAGCGAAAATGAAAAAAATGGTGCAAAAGTGTTTTGGCGCCTAAGTGCCGGTGAAACAGAGAAGGCCGCGCCTAAGCGCCAGAGGCCCCTCGCTTAAGCCCCAAAGGCAGTTATTTGACAGGTTAATTCATTTTATCAAATTTTGAAGGGACATTTGAGACATCTATTGGCTAAACAAGGTGGTTATCACCACTAGAAACAAAAATATGGTTAAAATACTTGTGAAAGGAGACATCCCTTAGAATATGGTTAAAAGACTTGTGAAAGGAGGCATCCCTTAAAAAATATATCGAATTAGAACACATTTTGAAGAGATACCAAGGCACCTCTTGGAAATTTATAAAATAAGGAAGTTGAGAGAAGAAAAGGGGGGAGTCCTAAGAAGTTCTTGAAATAGTTTGTGGAGGAACTCTTGGAGAAATTAATAAGGCACCACAAATTTACTTTATCCTTTTTGTTTTGAGTTTTATTGTGAGAGTTAAGAGTGTTGTAAAAGAGAACAGATTCAAATGAACTTCAAGAGTTTGGTGGAGGATTGATGATAATTTTTTATCTTCATTTTTAAACTAGATTTGGTTTTAATCAATACTTTTTGTTGGTTTGACAATGATTTCCACTTTTAAACTATAGTGTGGTTTTGATTTCTTCATGGTCTCTGAGTAGTTATGTTTATCTTTCTCCTTAAAATGATAAGTAATTAAAGTGTTGGATGGAAGTTGTGGAGAGNGGGTCTCGCGCTTAAGCGCCAGTGGCAGTTATTGGACAATTAAATTCTGTTTCTGTGAATTTTGAAGTGGTTTTTGAGGCACCCATTTGCTTAATAGGTGGTTATAACTACAATGTATGAAAATTATCATGAAATGATGCATCTCTTGGGGAAATATATCGAACCTAGGCATATTTTGAAGAGAAACCAAGGCACCTTTTGGGTAATTATAAAAGAAAGAAGAGAGGACTTAGAGAAGAGTCCTAAAAGTATTGAAAAGTTTTCAAAGTTCTCATTTGGGGAGTTAGTTCAGAAAGATTTTCAAGCACCACATTTACTTTTATTTTATCCTTTTTTATTATTTTATTTTGAGTGATTGTAAAGAGAGAGAATCAAAAGAATTTCAAGAGTTTGGTGGAGGACTTGAGATAAGTTTTTATTTTTTTATTTTGAAACTAATTTTAGTTTTAATTGTGACTTGTTGTTAGTTTAACAATGATTTCTTCTTTTAAACAAAAGTATGGTTTTGTTTTCTCCATAAATTCTAAGTAGTTTTCTTTATCATTCTTCTTAAAATGATAAGTAATTAAGTTGTGGACGGAAGTTGTGGAAAGTATTGATCTTCAAGTTGGAAGAAGTTGTGATGATTTAAATCCATGCACTTCATTTACTTCTTGATTTGTCCAATCCAATGTATTCTGAGTAGTTTTCTTTATTTTTTCCTTAAAATGATAAGTAATTAAAGTTTGGATGGAAGTTGTGGAGAGTATTGATCTTTAATGTTCTTCTTGAAATGATAAGTAATTAAGTTTTGGATGGAAGTTGTGGAGAGTATTGATCTTTAATGTTGGAAAGAAGTTGTGGTAATTAAGTTTTGGATGGAAGTTGTGGAGAGTATTAAGTTGGAAGAAGTTGTGATGATTTAAATCCATGCACTTCATTTACTTCTTGATTTGTCCAATCCAATGTATTCTGAGTAGTTTTCTTTATTTTTTCCTTAAAATGATAAGTAATTAAAGTTTGGATGGAAGTTGTGGAGAGTATTGATCTTTAATGTTCTTCTTGAAATGATAAGTAATTAAGTTTTGGATGGAAGTTGTGGAGAGTATTGATCTTTAATGTTGGAAAGAAGTTGTGGTAATTAAGTTTTGGATGGAAGTTGTGGAGAGTATTGATCTTTAATGTTGGAAAAAGTTGTGAAGTGTTGGATGTAAGTTGTGGAGAGTATTGATCTTTAATGTTGGAAGAAGTTGTGATGATTGTTTTGGATGGAAGTTGTGGAGAGTATTGATCTTTAATGTTGGAAGAAGTTGTGATGATTTATTTGGATGGAAGTTGTGGAGAGTATTGATCTTTAATGTTGGAAAAAGTTGTGATGATTTAAATATATGCACTTCATTTACTTCTTGATTTGGCCAATTCAGATGTTAAAATTTGTTGTGAGAACATGAAAGAACCGAGCTGGTATTGTCTCAGTCAACAATTGGAAAGAATCACATGAGGTTGTATGAATAATTTAAATCCATGTACTTCATTTACTTCTTGATTTGGCCAATCCAGATGTTAAAATTTATTGTGAGAACATGTAAGTCAGACTTGTATTGTCTCAGTCAACAATTGGAAAGAATCACATGAGGTTGTATGAATGAGAATGTAATGAGCCGACATTGTCATTGTCAACAATTGGAAAGAAGCACATGAGGTTATATGAATGAGAATGTAGTTCATAGACTGATATTGTCTCAGTCAACAATTGGAAAGAATCACATGAGGTTGTATGAGTGAGAATGTAATAGGTCTCAGTCAATAATTGGAAAGAATCACATGAGATTGTATGAATGAGAATGTAATTCAGTATTGTCTCAATCAACAATTGGAAAGAATCACATGAGGTTGTATGAATGAGAATGTAATTTAGTCTCAGTCAATAATTGGAAAGAATCACATGAGATTGTATGAATGAGAATGTAATTCAGTATTGTCTCAATCAACAATTGGAAAGAATCACATGAGGTTGTATGAATGAGAATGTAATTTATTCCAAATGTTAAAATTTGTTGTGAGAACATGTAAGAACCGGGCTGGTATTGTCTCAGTCAACATTTGGAAAGAATCACATGAGGTTGTATGAATGAGAATGTAGTTCATATGATACTGGTATTGTCTCAGTCAACAACTGGAAAGAATCACATGAGGTTGTATGAATGAGAATGTACTTCATATGATTTAGTGCAAATAATTCTCAGTCAACAATTGGAAAGAATCACATGAGGTTGTATGAATGGGAATGTAGTTCATATGATTAGTCAACAATTAGAAAGAATCACATGAGGTTGTATGAATGAGAATGTAGTTCATATGATTGATTGAAAATAAATAAAAGAATCATATGAGGTTGTATGAATGAGAATGTAATTCATATGATTAGTGTAAATAAATAGTGAAATAATCTTTGAAGGGTGCAGAGTTAGGTTATTTCCTTTCTCACCCTTTGAAAGTTGTTATATTTAAATATGAAGATGTATTAGATGATGTCATAAGACTTAGGTTATTTCTTTCTCACTAAGGGATAAGGCTAAGAAGTGGTTGAATTCATTAGTACCTGGATCTATCAAAACTTGGGGTGATTTAGCACAAAAATTCCTTGCTAAATATTTTCCACATACAAAAACTGCGAAGCTTAGAAATGATATTACATCTTTTAATCAGTTTGAAGGGGAATCTATCTGCTGGGAAGCTTAGAAATGATATTACATCTTTTAATCAGTTTGAAGGGGAATCTATTTATGAAGTGCCAAGCTTAGAAAATGATATTACATCTTTTAATCAGTTTGAAGGGGAATCTATTTATAAAGCATGAGAAAGATTTAAAGGGTATTATATCTTTTAATCAGTTTGAAAGGGTGTTGACATCATTTTTTTTATGCCACGAGTGTAGGGTGTCCACCTGCATGACTCGGGATAGTTTACGGTCTGTCTGTAGCGTCCGATAGTTCAAACACCTACCCGAGACCTTTTTGACGCGTGTTGAGGGGCACGTAATCAGGGTCATTTTGCTAGGCTATGGCTTTCTCTTAGGTGAAGGCCGGTCGGCATTTGGCACGTCAAACGACTCCGACCGGGGTGAAAAATATTATGTGGCGCGTCGCGCGCAATTTTGGCTTGAATTGACCCGATCATCAGCGAGGTTGTCCAGATGACCCCAGAGGAAGAAACGGACTGCGCGATCATGTCCGGAACATCGATTTTACTTAGGAAAGACGTTCAATTGGCTACGATTTTGAGGGCGAGCCATAAATACGTGAATTATTGTTTTTAGTCTTATCGCTGGAAAAGCGGTCCGAGCGGCCTCAAATGACCCCGAATGACAAAACGGACCGTGTTAGCGTGTCCGAATTGTCGATTCCACTTAAAATAGGACGTTCGGTACGCCACGATTTCGCGAACGAATTAAATATATTTATNGGGGGCGAAGGAAATTTTGAATTCTGTTGAGGAAGAAGAGGAGATTGAGGCTGAGATTCGGCCAAAAGGGAGGCGGCGGAGAGGGAAGAGAATGAACATTGGCTTTCGGAGAATATATGGGGGAGAAAGGGTGAAGAAACCCGATGAGGCCATCGGGGCAAACGAAGCAGCGGAAAGCAGGAACCGCACGGGTTTACAGTTCCATTCCAGACAAAACTGTAATTATCTTTAAGAAAAGCTGCCATAACGAGGATTCCCCATGAGTTTCCCATGAGTTTTTTGAGGCTCAGGGTTCGTTTGGGGCAGCTTATAAGTGCGGATGATATTTTCAAAATGTCGTCGTACCGTTTGGTTATCGCGTTTCGCCAGCTTATCCGAAATTGCATTTGTGTTTTACACTAAACACAGACCGCGGGTCGACCACTGCGGCTGGCCCGCGGGCCGTGTTTCAGGATAAGCAGTTTATCCNAAGTTCCATTCCCGACACAACTGTAATTATCTTTAAGAAAAGCTGCCATAACGAGGATTCCCCATGAGTTTTTTGACGCAAGTTTGTATATCTTGAGACAGTTACGAACCAATTTATCAGAATTGGGATGGTTCGACGAGTATCCTGATCTCAATCAGTTAAAAAACTTACAGTAATCCTTCAGCATCAGGACAAAAAGAAGAGTCTCAGGGCCAAAATGTTGCACACCACACTCAACGTTTGGGGCAGTTTATTTAGTGTGGTGGCGTTTTGAAATCGCACCTCGTCTGTTTGGGTAAACTACATTTTAGCAGCTTATGCATTTTCAAAATGCTGAAAACAGCGTTTTCACACCGCACCTATCAAGGTGCGGTTGCAGCTTTCTTGCAGCAATCTAGTTTTTCCAAAAAAATAAAAATTTATAATAGCTACCACACCTAGCTTATCAGTAGATTATTTTTAATCAGCTTATCAACAGATTATCCAATAAGCTGCAACTGTCCCAAACAGAGATGCAGGATTTTTTTTTTACGTAACAGAACTAATGTATATGAAATGTTTTGTTCAAAAAAACATATAACCAAACAATTATATGAATGAAAAACAACATTTGATTAAATTTGTTTGCATTGTTATGTTTTGTTCCTTCACCTGATTTACTTAATTATAATGTCACATTATTTGCCACCTTTTAGTTAATTTTAATGTGTTATCCGCTCGACTAAAATTTATAGTTTTTGTTGCTTTAGTGTTGAGGGTCAATTTTAAATTTATATATAACAATCCAGCATCGGGGAGTTGTTGTCAGTCATTTTATATTTTTATCAATGTACGCTGATTAGATGTCGTGGTGTCATTGTCGTTAGTTTATAACCACATTGACGACATGTGTTGCATTGATTTATTTTAGGGCGTTTGCGCTTAACTTAAGTGGATCTATGTTTTAGTTGTTTAGCTAGACCTATTTTTTTTTCGATCACACTACTCCTAATTTATGCTAATTTTTTTTTCGATCACACTACTCCTTTAGCTAGACCTAAGTTTTTTTTTTATCACACTACTCCTTATTGATTTACTTGGAACCCTTTGCACCATATAGCTATTTGGCTAATAACCACCTCTAGAATTTCATTCGCTCAAAATCTTAGAAACTCAAGTTTGAGATTAGTTTTAAGTGAAAAATCATTTTGTTTCTTGCCGACCAGATGTCATAATGCCTCTATCGGTCAAGTTTTTAGTGTAGTATAGTTCTCCAAGTGTTGTCTCGATGCTAGATGCATCAACCATCTGAATTTCCCAAATGCTGTTCATGCCTAAGGTCAAAATCACATAGTTAGCTATTGTTTTCTCTTAACATTGTGTTAAAATAAAAATTCACAAGACTTTGAAATGAAAAACTCCTTCTATAGTTTTCTTATATTGGTACAGTGTAGTTGGTTTAAGACAAAAAAATCTCTTGAGATCATTGCCACCCACTTTTTAGAAAATTTTTTAGTGTACGTCTTCAATTTGTTGGCTCATGTGGTGAATTTTTTATCTATAATGAATGGGATTGTCTAAGTCTGATCAGGTTTCTTGATTGCTTGGTCTCATGCTACTTTATTCAAGACTACGTTTCCAGGTGAGAAAGTTTTCTTTTGGACATTTCTGTTGTAGTATCGAGCAATTCTCCTCTTTACTTACTCTTATCGAACCGCTGCATTGGTTCAATTTTCTTTTAATTAGTTGAGTGTGAGCATCATTCCTTCATCGTCCACCTCCAGTTAGTTTATGAGATTCTTTTCATCGAACGTGGTAATTGTAACTACCCTCTAGTCGTGGCGGTTATACTCCACTCACATTAGTGCTTCCATCTCATGGGAATGCCTTAAAATAATTTACCTGGTTACTAATGATGGTGTTGTTTGGACGATCCATAGGACTAACATAAGTAAGTTTACCAAATTGGATTTTACTCCTTCCACTTTCTTCTCTAGTAGGTTAAAAATTATCTTGTTAGTAGCCTCTGTTGATCCATTCGTCTAGGGATGATGTATAGATGTAAATTTCATGTTGATTCCTTGATTTTGATAGAAA